>APFE031214144.1:2696-26752 GCA_000404065.3 Pinus taeda | reverse complement strand
CGGTCAGCAAAGAACAAAGAATTTAATACGAAGGCACAGATTACTTTATGAGGCAAGGCAGGCGGAAAGTGTAGCAATTTAGTTTGGAATAACGAGGAACGGAGAGATTGTTGAGGAGTGTGAAAAGGGCATAGGAACATGAATCCTTTTCAACAGAAGAAGTACACTGAACATGAAATTTTCCCACAGGCAGAGCAATAAAATTGAATTCTACCTAATCTCACTCAGAAAATTTCACTGGAAATGAACATGAATTGAATTATGAAACAACGAAATACATATGAAAAAATAAGAGACACATTTGCTACACTCACAACCACAATAATCTCATGAAATAGAGCCACTACCTTTCATTAATTCTCTGTCAAAAATATACAGTGAAGAAACAGAGTTTCTTTCCCACAGTCTCCCAGAAGTTACAAGCCAACCATCCCTTTGCAAATAGCTTACATATAATATATAGAATGTGTTAGGAAGAGATATAACGCCCAAGGGTTGGGGAGTTACTCGAATCATTACAAAATGGAGATGAAGAGCCAACCATCAACTACAGGTGCAACGCTACAAACATGACATTTGGCTTGGGTGACCATTTGCCTTCCTTCGCCACTTGGATAGAAGCCAATCTAGAGAGAAAATACTTTAAATGCCACCTTTGGTGCCAAAAACCTGAAGTGTAGATGAGCAGGCCCACTTGGAGAAGTCGCGAACTATAATTTCCCGAAACGGAAGCAAATTTGGAAATTTTTCCTCTGTGCGCCATGCCACTTTGGGGCCTGGTTTGGGGCACTTTCAGGTGTCCAAAATGTTCCCAAGTGGGCTTGTTGGAAATCTTGTCTTGTCTACTCTCCTACCAACTGGAATTTTTGAATTTGGTGCTCATTTGCCCCTCCAAATCTTCATTCTCCCAAGGCTGCTTCCTGTGTGTCAAAAAGGGGGCAGAGAGGCCATTTGTTGGGTGTTTTTGACCTCTAGGAGACTCAGATCGTGCCCAAATTTCTTGTCCGGACACCAGTAGTCGTGATTTTCCATGCTGAATCCAAAAATGTAAACCATTCCTCATTTGGAGCTTTATATTTTTAGCGTCGCGCCAGTGGCGCGTCGCACAGGGAGAAAAAACTTGTGTTTTGCCCAAAAATTTGTCATGTGACCAAAATTTCCCCAAATTTCTTGAAATTTGGGCTGGAGGTCCTGTATGAAGTTCTATGCTATGCTAAGGAAGCTTCAGCCAAGATTCGAAGCCGATCTTGCTCTTTTGCCTCTTTTGCCTCTTTTGTTGCTTTGTTCAATTTTGCCTTCAAGCTCCTTATCTAGGCCCTTGCACTCATGTTTCGTGCCCTGTAATGATAAACCATCCTCCTCAGTATGGTTTTGTCTCTGTCGGTCTTCTCTAGTAGTCTCTCCAGGTGTATGTTGACTCTCTCGAGATTGGACTCCCGGTCCTCATTGATCTCTTGCTCCAATGGCGTGAGCTCAACTCCTCTCCTTTGTGCAGCTTGGCGATGCTCACAAATGTTTTGTAGATCCATGATTGTTCAATGATCCTCAAGCTGCTTGTTTCTCTGTTCCAGGTACTTCATGTTCCACTTGGCCCTCTCCAAGTCAAGGGACAAGTCCTCAATCTCTGACTGTTGTTCCTGGATGATCTCTCTAAGCTCTTCATTTGTTGGCTCTGTGTCTGTCTCATCATCATGAAGGAGAATGAATTCGGTCTCTCGTTCACCTGATGTTCCTTCCTCCTACACTGGCTCCTTACCTCTACTCCGCTCCTGTGATGCCGATGTAGGAAGCGAGGCCCCTTCCACCCCGGGTGGAGATAACACTCGCTTTGCTGCTGCAAACAAAGGTCCATTGCCTTTCTGATAGGTGATGTATACTGGCATAGTAGTAGTCTCATGGTGCTCATACTGATGTGAAGGACCACGTACCTCATGCTCTGCCTCTGATACTAATTGTGGAGTGCTGAAGAAGTCACTGGAGATAAAGTCCTCCCAAGCAATACCCTGCAATCCCAACTGATGATCCACCAAAATCCGGATAAGAGCAAAGTGATAGACACTGTTGAGCTGTTGTCGAGGGGTCTTGTGCTGCATGGAATTTTTCATCCTCTCTATGTTCCTGCAAATGAAAAATGGGAGGTTCATCATTCACACCCTGGTAAAGTGCATGAGCAACTTGATATGATAGGCATAAAGGTGAGAAAACCTCCCCTCACAACTGAAGTACTTCATGATCAATTTCATGAGCGGAGCATACTCATCTCTCAAAAATCTGAATGGAAAACTCTTGTAAGCTGACTCAAACAACTGGCCTTAATGTAAGGCTCATAATGATGCCTCTCCACCTTTTTCTTCTTATTCCACTGTTCTCCAATGTTTGGTATGCCTGTTGCCATTGATATGGTTTCGGGTGTCAATGTGAAAGTGACCCTAGCCAAGATAGACTGACCTCCATGTAGGTGAAGTGCAAAAAGACGGGCTCACTCATGATGAACTCTGACATTTTCCACCCTTTGACAAAATTCAAAACATGCTAAGTGCTGGAAACAAGACATAGCAAGAGGGCATGCCTGCAACTTAGTGAGGGTGTTTGGCTCATCTCTAACATGTTTTCCACTCCTGTGATGTCTCCTAGGGGCCTGTTCTCCTGAAGTTGTATCACTGTGAGTTTCTACCCCATATTGTGATGAAACCTCGGATGCCATGACTGCTGTTTTATAAATTGAATTTAGGCTGCCCCTTTGATGATGATGAAAGCTAGTTTGTTTGATAATCTGCCACCAAGGGGAACAATGAAACAAGGGAGTATTAGGAGGGGAGTAATGAAATGGGAATAGGGGTTATAGGGAGAAATTTGTTTAGGGATATGGGAGGAGTTTGGGTATTTTGATAGGGTAGGGTTTGGGGTTTTAACAAGGTAGGGTTTGGGATGTTATGTTGACCAAATAGTGGAGGGATAGGTGAGAGGGTTTGGTAGTAATTTAGGGCAGGGATATTAGGAAAAATGAGAAAGGGAGGATAGGAAAAATGGTAGGTGAGGGGAAAATGATGGGTGGAATGGAACCTTGGCACTAACAACCCACTTTAGCAACCCTAGCCATCATGGTTTTTTTTGGGTGATTTCTTATGGTTGATTGTATTGAATTTGGTTGCATTCAAACATCCCTATAAACCACCATATCATTTATAAAACTTGATGAACCAATGATGTCAAAGAGCCTACCTTTTAATTTGATGGGCTTCACAAAAATTTGGAGGTGATTTGGCCTTGTTTCATCCCTTGGTCTGTGTGTGTCGCGGGAAAAACCCAGTGCACCAGGCCTGTGGAAAATTTGAACTGCGGGCAGGCTCTATGTGCGTCGCGCCCCTGAGTATATGCGTCACGCTCCTTCAAACTGCCTCCAACTCCCTCAAACACTCACGATGCACACTCACACCTTTTGCAACGTTTCTCCAAGGCTTGGATTAGCACAATGCCTTTGATTTTGATGAAAACTTGTATATATAGCCTTGGAAGTGATGGGTTAAATTTTTGCTTCCTTGAAAACCCATTTTTCTAATGTTATGTTTTGACACTTTTTCACTGACTTTAGAACACATTGATTTTCACTTTCCCTTTGAAATTTTAGCTCAAACGATGAAATTTTCGGCACTCTTTGTAGGGATTACACGACAGGACATTCGGCCATGGAAACCATGACTGCATCTAAATAAATCAGCTGACGATTCTTTTTGAAAATTTTGTCACAAATGACACTGTTTGACTTTTCTTCAAAACAAAGTTTTGAAGAACAATCGATTTTTATCTATAAGATGACGAAAAGTTGCGGATCATTACTTTGCAAGGGCATCACTCTAGCCTGCATGGCTTTACAGGACCTATTTAAAGACCAAACTGATCAATCCCTAGGCCTAATGACCAAAAATGACCTTTGTCCGTTAAAGGACCAGACCTTGACTGTTATGGACTTTTTGAATATTTGACACAAAGACCAAAGCCAGTAGAAACCAGACATGAGGGAAATGACTAGCATGACCTTCTCCGTCAGATTATGGCATGCCCCTAGAGGAATGGAGCTGGGTGAATGGAGCGAGACACCTAAAAATGAAATGCATAAAGAGTTTTGATCTCTGACGAAGGGCTGACCAGGTCGACTCTAACAGAGGCAAAATGGAGTTTCACAAAAATTATTTAACAATGATAATGGGAAACTATTAACTTTTAAGACATTAAATATAATAATTCATTTGTATAACATTGAAACAACATCATCCTTGCAGGTCTATCTTAGTCATTTTGGTTTACTAGTTTGGCTTGGGTCGATATCCATGCTAGATATCTATGGGTGGGCTTTGAATCATTCCCATTCCATGCAGTCAATTTTTTGGACAAATTCTATTAGAAAAATTAGTGAATCTTTGATTTTTTTGCAGAAAATAGAATATTAATCCTCATGAATTTGAATGTAGGCATGATCTAGCATGAAATCCATTGTTAAATGAGTAAATTTCATATGGATTTGTTATATAATTCCCTTGTTGTTTTATTGTTAAAAACCAATGATTTCATACATTCAATGTGGTACAGTTAAACACCAACGATTTCATACACTCAATGTGGAACCAAGAACACTAGCACTAGTTTAAATGCAACAGATTTTATGTTTTCTCATCCTCACTATGAGATCATCTTCAAAATAATTTCAACTAAAAATCACTAATAGAAGTAACACATACCTTTCAATCTAGGGATTACAATTCAAACAAGCCTTAGCAAACTTCCTGAAGACACCTTCACTAGTTTTTTCACTGACTAAAGAATTTCAAACTACTTTGGATCATCTTCTGAGATTCTTGAGTCTTGGATCTCTCATTTTAGGTATTTTAATTGATTTCCCCATAGATCAGAGGCAACAAATTGGAGTTCTATACAATATTTTACTTAATCCATGGTCATACTCTAGAGTAAGAAACATAACACTAGTTGTATTAAAAAATCATACCATTTGTCTCCTAAAACATTGCAATAGCTGGTCTAAGTCATGTGATTATATCATATACTACTCAAGTTAGATACTGGATAACACTGAAAACTAAAGCATCTATTCAATCTTATAAAAGAAATCTTAACTAACTTTGACTGAGGTATTTGAGACTTTGAATATTCTGAGGCCATGTATGAGGCTTATTTTCCATCTGTGAAAAAATATAATGCCTTCTCAACCTACTTTAAAAACACTGAGGTTTTTTAGATAGATTCGCTGGTCACTGAGGCCCTTAAATAGACTTTTGACCTTCCTTAGATTCAAATTGAGGTTTTAAATGTATTAGAGCTAATGATTTCCTAAGGATTTCTCAACATGGTATTAAAGCTAATGTCAAAAGTATATGCAACTAGAAGAACACAAGAGGGGCCTTTGCATTGATCCATAAAGCATAAAAGAATGTTTTGTTTGCATAATCATAGAACCAAAAAAAATAGAAGTGACGAAGGCCATTTTTTGAGCATACCTATATTAGTAAAAACCTCTCAAACCAGATCAAAGATCTGTGCAGGAAAGCACCAAAAAAAATTAAGGAACGTTTTTTTATCTCTATGAAAAACCGAGCTTCAAATGAAATTTTATGGATTACTTATGGTTAATCTATTAACATCATACCTCCAAATCAGGCCTAGCCTCTAGGAGGTAGTCGAAATCTTACAAGACCAAATACATGGCTACAAGAGGAACCTGTAAGTGAAAATTGAAGTAAAGATAGATCACTGTGATAGAAAGAAAACCAGAAGGAAGAATATAAGTCAAGTTTCAAAAGGTCTAGATTTTTTATTGAGCTCAAAAGAGAGACTTATTTTAGGTTGAAGGTCCTATGCATATGTCCAAGAAGAACGAAAAATAAAAATATAAGTTTTGTGGCCTAATTCTAGCTAGCAAAGTGAAGCAACAAAATGAATTTGAAAGAATTTATAGAGGTATCAAAACTCTTTAAAAATAGAAAAATAAGGAAATAATATGGTATCTCAATCAACGTTCATTTGAGGCAGGGAATCGTAATAAAAATCCATTTTAAATATTTATAGGAGTATCCACAACATACCCTTACCTTTTTCACACACCTTTCTTCCCTTAGAAATGTAGATAGAAACTTCATATTACTTGCCTGGATGGATGTCACACCCTAACACCCTATACATAACCATATGCACATAATATAACTAATGCAGATCAATGAAAGGGCCGGTGCTAAGCGATTTTGTTGGCCAACTGTGTAGCATATGATTATGTGCATGTGCATTTGTGGTATTGTTAAACACCAACGATTTCATACACTCAATGTGGAACCAAGAACACTAGCACTAGTTTAAATGCAACATATTTTCTATTTTCTCATCCTCACTATGAGATCTTCTTCAAAATAATTTCAACTAAAAATCACTAAGAGAAGTAACACATACCTTTCGATCTAGGGATTGCAATTCAAACAAGCCTTAGCAGACTTCCTGAAAACACCTTCACTGGTTTTTTCACTGACTAAAGAATTTCAAACTAATTTGGATCATCTTCTGCGAATCTTGAGCCTTGGATCTTTCATCTTAGATATTTTAATTGATTTCCCCATAGATCAGAGGCAACAAATTGGAGTTCGATACCATATTTTACTTAATCCATGGTCATACTCCAGAGTAAGAAACATAACACTAGTTGTTTTAAAAAATCATATCATTTGTCTCCTTAAACATTGCAATAGCTAGTCAAACTCATGTGATTATATCATATACTACTCAAGTTAGATACTGGATAACAATAAAAACTAAAGCATTTGTTCAATCTTAAAAAATAATTCTTAATTAACTTTGATTGAGGTATTTGAGATACTTCGAATATTCTGAGGCCATGTATGAGGCTTATTTTCCATCTATGAAAAAATATAATGCCTTCTCAACCTACTTTAAAAACACTAAGGTTTTTTAGATAGATTAGCTAGTCACTGATGCCCTTAACCAATGCAGATCAATGAAAAGGAATATGAAGATGGGAACAAAGGCCTAGATTTTGATCTTTCCAAAACTAAGGAATCCGGTGAGAATGGTGGTAGGAATGTGAGGTTCAACACTGACAACCAATATTATATCTTTGACATGTTAATACATTGTCATAAATGTTGAGACCATGCCTCTGTTAGTGCCTAAGACTACACATACTTTAAAACAACGTAGACAAATGCTTCCTAGATAGGATAGGTTTTTATGTTTCAATAAATAAAATGTGCACAAACATTACACCTACGCGCACACGACCAGTGAGACTCTTGGCTATGAAATAAAAGAAACGCACTAACTAAAGCACTTTGAGTTAGCCTGAAAATAAGGAACATGCATACAACATTTTCAATAGAAAAATTTATTAAAGCATGATAATGTAGATGCCATGCATTATCATATACAATATGTTTTACTGCAAATTTACCTAAATCAGCAATACTAATTCCACAAAACAAGCGAAGGATGGAATGCAGTTACATATCCAAGAAGAGCATTCATAATGGCTTGAGCTAGAACATAAAGGGAACCAATAGATATCGAACAACATGCTAACACACACAAAGGGAACCAATAGATATTGAACAACATACTAACACACACAAGCATAATAATGAATGTAAAATAATTGTGATAAAAACAGAGGAAGCACAGTAAGATAACTATGGGTGTAATATGAGAGTTAGTACAGTGAAACTCTAAAATGGATGGCATGGCAACATATTCATGTATTATACTATCTAAAAGATAATAATAAGATAATTACAAAAAGATGCATATGCTAATTGCCAAAACAATAAAGACAAGAATCTCATGTAAAAGGAATGTCTAGAAACATAGAATTCAATTCCCCAGCCAAAATCCAAGGCATGGAAGTTCAGAGTAATGTAGGAGAAGACATCACTTACAAAAGCATAGAAAGATCCTTCCCTACTGGATTGGGGGAGGCCTTTCCATGCATGTCCATAGAACACAATCTGAATGCCCCAAGACTAGCTGAAAACAATGTCCTAAGGAAAAATGCAAAGATTACCTAAAAAAGGCTAGTATCTCATTTTTTCTTTTTGGCAAGAGGCTCTTCATCCTCATCATCATGCCTCTGCTAGTGCCTAAGACTATACGTCCTATGATACACAATACAAATATGTGACTGAATGTGATTGTTATAAACATTAGTGACTGAACACAAATACAAATACAAATATGTGACTAAATGTGATTGTTATAAACATTAATGACTGAATACAAATATATAAGGTAATGCAACAATATATTTTAGAAAAGTAACTAAAGGTTACAAGCTGGTGGAAACAATGAATTAACCTTCAATACCTGCAATGTAAGCTATAATTCGTGGTTGGAGATGGGTTTGGAATGCACAGGGATGGAGGCAAGGGAATTAGCCTCAGGTAGAGAAAGAAGATTAGATAACTGGAATAGGGGTTTGTAGTTCTCCTCTCTTTGCAACATTATGGATTTGTGCAAACTTGATCTGCAATTGAAATCAATCTAACTGCAACAAAATTTTTCTCTTATGGAATGAAAAATATGAACTCAATAACCATTCTCAGATAAATGAGACATAAAAGCAGTCATGAACATTCCTAAAGGAAAACATCGACAGATTGCACTTTGAAATTAACCATCCCAACTAATTTGTCACTCACAGTAGACATGGGACATCTAACAATTTTATTTATATTACATTATATCTTTCACATTAGTGACTAAATACAAATATATAGGGTAATGCAATGATATGTTTTAGAAAAGTAACTAAAGGTTACAGGCTAGTGGAAACAATGAATTAACCTTCAATTCATGCAATGTAAGCTATAATTTGTGGCTGGAGATGAGTCTAGAATGCACATGGATGGAGGCAAGGGCATTAGCCTCGGGTAGAGAAAGAAGATTAGATTCCATCTCTAGAGTCTACACACATCTTCAAGGAAATTGTAGTAGAAACTATGATAGTGCAGGGTGACTTGAGTCTCTAGACAAATCAACAAGCATAAAACATGTTGCAAATTGGAATAGAAACTACACATAGTTTGAGAAACGCTCCATAACCAATCGATAAGCGACGTGTGGAGACAGCGGCAAAGTTTACAAATATTGTATGCAGACATGAAGAGCCAGTAATAACGTATAAGCATATTCATATTCAAGTAGTTGGATGGTTGCTGCTTACCTGGAAACGAGTCAACAATTTAGAAATGGTCCAAATGGAGGATTCTTTCATAAAATTGATGCCCTACGCTGCTTGCAACGAGTCACCAAGAAATAGAGGAATATTTCAGTTCACAAAATGTATACCCTGGTCCTGGCACTGCTTGAAAGGAGTCACCAACTCAAATATCAGAAATGGAGCCAAGTCAAAAATCAGAAATGGAGGATTCACAAACTGACTACCAAATTTATACATCCTTGCCATCGATGAAAACCAAATTTGAGAACAAGGAGCTGTATCACCCTTGCCCTCCATTTGAAAACCAAGAAATTAGGAAATTAGGGCGATTGGGAGGAAATCCAACCTCCCAAACCCGAAAATGGGTGATTTGCAAGAATTTAACAACCTCCCAAACCAGAAAATGGGTGATTTGCAAGAATTTAACAACCTCCCAAACCAGAAAATGGGCAATTTGCAAGAATTTAACAACCTCCCAAACCAGAAAATGGGCGATTTGCAAGAATTTAACATCTCAAAGTAAAAAATTGGGTGATTTGCAAGAATTTAACCTCCCAAACCCAGGCAAATCAGGCCAAACGAGTTTTGCATGTTTTAGCCACCCCTTTTTTTGGGGGCTAAAATGAAAAAAAATAATTATTTTTTAAATAAAAGTTGGGCTAACTATATCAAATGCGTGTTTTATAAAAATTTTGCCCCTCTAAAATGGAAAACCCCTTAAATTTCGCCATTGTTCTAAAATTCGCCCCTAAAATTTACCATGCTTAGTGCCTTTTGCTCAAGAGAGCCATTTGCATTTAAATGCTAGACCTGCTAGTTTGATGGCTTCAAAGGATCCCACTGTTGCAACGTAAATAACTTGATCTCCATTCTCCACTTCGACATGGAACAAGTGAGCTATTATAATTACACATCAATTTTGTCACAACAATTTGACAACATGAGTAATACTAATATAATATATTTTAGGAGAAAATGATATGTAGTGTCATAAATTATGCAAGTAGTTTAAATAATATATGAAATGGCTCTTTTTTTGGTCACATTTTCCTAAAATTGATAGATATTTTTAAGAATCATAAGTTTAAGTTGTTTAATCTACAAAGTTAGAGAACCTTAAAAGTTTTTTAGGGTGCTAAATTCCTTAATGCATTCAAAAGTAAAATTTAATTGATAAAAATTTACAATATTGCTTAAAATTATATTACCCAATTTAGATAAAGATAATAATTGTGTCTATTAGTTAAACTAAGTCTAAATTATATTAATAATCGTGACATGACTACCATTCACGATTTGGTCTAGAAAGAAACCTCTAAAAATGACAAAAATATTATTATCAATAATTCCTCTTCCTCTCCAGTTTTAGAACTAGCTACCTATGGGACCAACCATAAGGTGATGGTATTCAATGTAGTCTTAGCTTGAACTGTCTAACCATTTCTTTCTTCATGTTCTTTCCCCTTATGGAAAAATTCTTCTCGCTCATGTTTTGGGAGTTTGTTCTCAATAATTGTTTTACTCATTTAGATTCTTCGAACTTGTCTAATGGAATGTGATATTAATTATCACATTATTAAGATAAGTTCCCATTGTGATCATTATTAGATAATACTGTCTTTTAAATACATGCTTTCAAGTTCTGACTTGAGTGTAAAATTTGTAAATATTGCCTTAGGTAATAATAATAAAGTTGGGTTAATTAAAGTTGGACAATGGAGATGTGATCTATCTATCTCTATTGGTTGGTTAAGGCTAGAAATTGGAGAATTGTGGTTCATCTATTTCTGTGTGTTTCATATCATTTGTTACATTCCATTAACCTCTATTTTTCATTTTCAGCTACAAATATTATATTATACTTCATGTGTTGCATATAAAACTAAAACATATAATGTGTTCGAGCATGTGTTTGTTGGCTCATGTATGCTAGTTTCTAGCTATTCTATTCCAATCTTTGACCAATGCATATAAATGAATCAATCAAAAGAAAAATTAAATGTGTATGTAACGATTCAAATACATAACATGGTGACTCGATCTGCTAATCTATAGCGACTAGGTGTTCATCCATATCTACATAATTTTTATTGATAAAGACATCATAAGCTTATCACATTCAGAGTCCATCCAATAGTGACAAAAGAAGCCAAATTCAAATTCAATCTAGGATCTCCATCCAACATCACTTCATCATTAATGATCTGGTAGGCAGCAACCTTAGGAATAGATCTTTCTAGCAATCGAAATCTACACACATTACATGAACCATATCAAAACATACAAAAAAAACCAACGTTAACAGTAATAGCTAATTTTATGCACATTTTAGATCCATCATGACTCTCAATTATGGGCACCCATCTGCATTAATATCTCAAACAGCATGGAGACATAAAAAGAAACAAGTGACGGAAAACTCCCATCTACTAGCCATTTTCTCACCGTTAACAACTTGGATGATTTTTTTTCCATAACACAGTCCATGAACATGGAAAATCATCCTCTTAATTTACAACAAAATATTTACTTAAATCCAACACCAAAACATTTTAATGCAACTTACTCAAATGGACTTTGTGTAGCTTGAAAAAACATACCTTAGTAACGGGGATTGCATGTAAAGAGAAGAAAACATGCAGAAATGGACTAATTCATCAGACTCAACTGTAATGGTGAGCACAATTTTGTCTTCTGAATGTCAAAGATCACAACTGAGTTGTTTAGTTGCTGCTAGTAGCAACAGGTAAATTGGTGACAATATATTCCACCGACTATGCCCTTCACTTCCAAAAAAAACGATGCTCATCTATCACAAAAGTTTTGATGTTGATTCTATTCTTATCGCATGTATTTAACATGGAAAATTGTTCTCCATTACACAACCAATGAAAATGTTCAAAAGCATGCTATTATTTTTGGTAAAAATGTTTGTCATATTTTGTGTTAAACACAAAGGAGTTTGCGTGTGTTTATATTATCTTATTGCAAAGTAAAGACAATCTTCATTGAGTAGTTTTTAAGTGTAATTTTTTGGAAAGTTTTCTGGTTTATTTTGCTATCTTATTTGTTTATTATTCGACATGGATTCAATGGAATCACAATTTTCACAGGTGAATTCTTCACAATCAAAGTGCCCCATGAATTTTTTATGGTTCTTAATCTATATATAGTCAAAAAAACTAGATTAAACAACACAAATTAAGATTTGGCCACAATTTTTTTCCTCGGATTCCGACCAAAAATTTGTCAAAAACTCTAAAAAATCACACTTAAAAACTACTCCAATCCTAATAAAATTGCACCATATGAACACGAGCAAACTGACAAGACCTTACATAAAAAGAAAAATGGTAACTAGATATACATACAGTGGCGAACAATGATGATTATAACATTAGGATACGTGGCTCTTAAAAATCGGAACACAAATTATTAATGTGAAACAACACCGATCACTCTCACACCGTAAGTCTGAGAGAGGTGTGAGGAGAGACAACATTAATGTTGCCTACTCCTTGCAGTGTTGCTCCATGCATAAATGGATGTCAGAGACACTTTGGCATGATTGTCTAGCTAGCTTGTGGTCAGAAGTACATGACTAGGCTTATTTTAACACCCAAAGATTTCTAGCAAGTAGTTTGTCATTAGTCTCCAAGTAACACCTTAACAAATCCTAGCCCAAATAAAACACAATTTAATATAAAATAATAAAATAACATTAAAAAAATTAATAAACCATCAAAAAATAAGTTTGATAAACTTTAGAACACTTCATAAGTGAAATACAAAATTTTTAAACTTCCAATATAAAGTTTTAAACAGGAAAAGGAGGCCCTATGAAGGTCAAATTCCAACCTTTGTCCCAGTCTCATGGCAAAATTAATGCAATATACATTAATATGGAGTTGTTTTTAGTGTAATTTTTTGGATTTTGCCGAATCCAATTTAAAAATATGAAGTGAAATCTTGATTTGTGTTATTTAAACTGGTTTTTTGATTGTATATATGGATTCAGCACTTTGAAAAATCCTTAAGGCACTTGCAGTGTGCAGCAATTTCCTATCAAACTTTGTTTTCAATAAATTCCTGCCAAATTTCAAAGAAATTAAACCTGAAATACCCACCAGAAAAACTTCTAAAAATTTGTTAAAAAACAACTCACATTAATATACACTTCCTAGAAAAATATATAAAATAAAATATTAAGTTTAATTAATATGCACTTAGTTGAAAAATATATAAAATAAATATTAAATTTAAATAATATTTGAAAATCTAATGGTATATATCTCCACCTACAACAATATTTATATTACTTTACTGCAAAGTTGACTTTATTATTAGTATATTATTGACTTTATTATTATTATATTATTTACAGCGGAAGATATCCTTATTTAATAGGAGAGGCTCGGCCCAAAAATGATATGTAAAATATAAACTTGGATTGAGCTGGGCGGCCATATGTCCGTATTCTTCTTCCAATCCACTGCTTCTCGATAACTTAAGGAAAACTGGTGTCACCATGGATAAAATTTGTTATGGCAAATGGACCGCATGGATAGCTCCCGTAGTAATGCTTTTGCTGAGTTTATTCTATGTGATCACTGCTCAACCAGGTATGTGTTGAAACATTCTAACTCGAAGAAAAGGCTCATGTTAAGGCTCTAACCTGCAACGTTGCAGTATTTCTCTTTCGTCTACTTTTTACAGTCGTCATTTTATATCGAACGACTCTTCTAGGATTTGGGGAACAAGATATTTGATTGGTTTATTATTTTCTTGGGCGTGCAGACTTTCTGAGTATCAGTTGTGGAGCAAAAACGAATCACACGGCGGACAACAATATAACATGGATAACTGATGCTCATTACATAGATGTCGGTCAGTCACTAGATGATATAGGGGACCTCAGTAAGGAAGCCTACGGGTCATACTTGCATAGTTCACGTTATTTCCCAGAACCTCTTAACAAGTCTTGCTATCAGTTGCCAGTGGCCCCTGACATGCCTTACCTCTTAAGATTATGGTTCCCCCCTTCGAGGGAATTTGTACAATCCTTCACTTTCTCTATTGAGACAGTGGATATGCTGGCTCATCGAAGTGTTAGATTAGATCAGTATAAACCAATTTGGCACGAATTTATATTGGTTACTAAAGGCAGAGAGTTGTACATTTGTTTGGTCAGATCCGACTATACTTATCCAGCTATCTCTGCGATCGAGATGAGGAGGCTCCAAGAGGGCATGTATATAGACGCTCACCCAGGAAGAATGTTGGCCACATTATCAAGATATGATGTGGGTGGAAATTTGACAGTGAGGTGAACATTGTGAACTTTTTATTTGAACCAATTTAGTGCGGTTGAGCTTTAGATGGTTGCCATGTTTTTTTGGCTAATGTTTGACATGCATAGCTTTGGATGGTTGATTGAGCAGGTATCCTCAGGACAAATTCGACCGCATCTGGACATCAGATTTAGAAGCAAGTTCAGATTTACACAATATAAGTTCGAAAGAGCCTATTTCAACAAATAATGCCAGTGACCTTCCTCCAACTGCTGTCTTGCAAACTGCATGCGTTGTAAACAATGAGGACAATATTAACTTGGTAGATGCGACAATATACGATGCGAAACCAATATCTGGCGCGGATCGGACATTACTGCTGTTATATTTTGCAGAGATCGAGAGGTTGAATATGTCTCAATCTAGATCATTTTCGGTCTCCGTGGATGGTGTCTTACAGCGTGAAACCATTACTTTGAGCCGAAATTATTCTGCTCAAGAGTTCGCAATCTATCCAGATACTGCACCAAATCTTCTAGATCTGCTTAAGAGCAGTGACTCCACCCTTCCTCCTATAATCAACGCTTTCGAGTGTTACGGGGTATATCTGTCGGACCAGGCAACACATTCTGAAGAGAGTAAGACTTGCCCTCGCTAAATTTCTCATAAGTAAATTACAATATTACAAATAAACGCCTAACGAAGTTCTCAAAAATGCAGTTAACGCTCTTAACGCTATCAAAAGTAGATTTGACATAAAAGATTGGATTTCTCCCGATCCTTGCTATTTGATACCGTGGGATGGAATTAGCTGTGATAACAGCAAAATTTCTGAACTGTAAGTTAAATTCTTCGATTTCTTTACCGCTGAAATCGTGAAATCATGAGGCATATAAGCGAAATTGTAACATGCCAAGATGATACTCTTGTTGCCAGAAATTTGTCGGGAAGGAATCTTACGGGAGCGGTGCCTGGCGATATTGCACAGCTGATTTCATTGGTTACTCTGTAAGCAAAATTAGACCCTCTTTTTATCTGTGTGTAACCTATAATTTGCCCTTCTAAGAAATTCTCCAAATGAAATGTCGTAGAATATGACAAATACTAATGGCCATTCTAAATTGTGTTCATGTCCTCGTGTTTGATAACAGAATTACGACTAGTTTTGTATTTTGGGGATATTCTTGATAGTGTGTTAAAAATATTGGCTGTTTGTTAGTCTTCCACTTGGGAATATACAACTCTGGTTCGGCTTTTCAAGGGAACATGATATGCCTGATTATTATACGAGGCACCAATCATCTGTGCAGCATTTACCTATTCGTTTGAATATTATGTCAGCTGATAATCATCTGTGCAGCATTTACCATTTTGTGTTGGAATTAGCAGGTCTCTTGCCCATAATCACTTAACGGGACCAGTGCCAGATTTGAGGAATTTCTTCAACTTGGAGGGACTGTAAGTTTCTCCTAAAAGAGAACTTTCATTTTGTGGGTTCTTTTGTTGCTATACATTTAAACAAAAAATTACTTTGGTTACTCTGCAGATATTTACAAAACAATAACCTTAAAGGGACTCTTGAGTTTCTATCTGATTTGGGGTCCTCTCTTCGAGAGTTGTACGTCTGCCTCTTTTTCTCTTTTTTCTATTTAACTTTTTTGAAGTTTTTGTTCAAAAACCAAATAGAATTATTTAGTAAAATTTGTACTCAATGCTTTTGGATAATCATCTGTGCGATACTTACCTATTTGTGTTGAAATTATAACAGGTCTCTCGACCATAATGGCTTCACGGGACCAGTATACTCATCGGACAATGTATACTCATTGGACTATGCATACTCATTGGAGCGATTGTAAGTTACTGTCCAACACAACTTCCATTTCGTGGGTTCTTTTGTTGCCATATATTTTCATAAATCAAAGATTAACTTTGGTTACTATGCAGAAATTTACAAAACAATAACTTGAATGGCACTCTTGACTGGCTACCTTCTCTAGGAAATCTTCGAGAAGTGTACGTTGGCGTCTTTTCTCTTTTTATTGTTAATTTGTGTTTTTTGGTCAAACTTTTATTCAAAATTAAATAGAATTAATTAACAAATTTTGTACTGAATGTTTGTGTCGAAATTAACAGGTCTCTCAATCATAATCAATTCACTGGACCAATGCCATATTTGGTCATTCTAGACAAATTGGAGCGACTGTAAATACCTTTTAAACACAACTTTCATTTTGTGGATTTTTTCAGCTGTTCATTTTCACAAAACCAAAATTGACTATGCAGATATTTACAAAACAATAAACTGAATGGTAATGTTGAGCGGTGGCTTCCTTATTTACAAAATCTTCAAGAATTGTACGTCTCCCTCTTTTTCTATTTGATTTTTAGAAGTGTTTTTCAAAATTCAATACACTTAATCGATAAATATTGACTCAGTTGTTTTAACTTTTTGTCACACAGAAATATAGCAAACAATAATTTCAGCGGTGTATTTCCTGATCGCCTGCTCCTTAATTGTTCGTTGAAACTCAAGTAATAATATCCTATTTTATATTTCTTAAGCTCGTACACAAACTTGTTTTAAGATCCAATCCTATTTTATATTTCTTATGCATGACGTTTATGGAAAAAGATATTGAATTAACTTCAAATTTTAATTAATTCAATTTATGGAAAAATGTCTTTCGGTGTTTTGCAGTTACTCGGGAAATCCCTACCTACGGATTTTGGGTAAGAGGGAATGTAATCTCGACAAGAAAGAAAACAAGACTGAAAACAGTGATAATCACAAGAAAGAAAACAGGGATACACACAAGAAAGAAAACATGAAATTGATGGTTGTCCTGGGAATTCTATTCATCGCGTTGATGGTAGATAAATTTGTAAAATTGAGAATAAAATTCTATTCTACTGAAAGCAAACATTTCTTGAACCAAGGTAAGTATTAGAAATTTTATTATAATAGGCTTCGGGTACAGAGCCTACAATTTTGTTAGGAAAGTTTTTTTTGCTGGAGTCAGATTGTGTTTTTATGGTCTTTTTGACAGTATTAATAAATTTAACATTATCAAGCACGAACACCTGAAATCTGAAAGCTTAATAGTTATAACTCAGATTTCCTAAAATTTTTACCAAATTTTCATCAAAATCCCAAAAATTTCCACTATTTTTTTGGGGAAAAAGGTGGCCAAGATATACTCTATAATAATATATAGGAGTGTAAGCAATAAATGGAAAATCGTTGTGTTTTTACTATTATTAACTGTACTTTCCATTAACGATTTGCAGACCGCTTGACGAATATGGTGTCAAATGCACGTGCCTTCACTCTAGATGAGATGATAGCTGCCACACAAAATTTTAGAAGGGAAATCGGACGAGGGGGATTTGGTTCGGTGTTCTTTGGCAAATTGCCCGAAGGAAAAGTAATAGCTGTGAAAGTGCTATCCTTATTCTCCCGACAAGGAATTCAAGAGTTTTTGAACGAGGTAATTCTCAGATATAATACGGTTCAATGTCAGTTTTGGCTGCACCCTAACTATTATTATATGTATCTCATGAGCAGGTTGATCTTCTTTCTAAAATCAACCATAGGAACTTGGTATCTTTATTGGGCTACTGTAGCAAAACCGAGCAAGTTATGCTGATCTACGAACACATGTCAGGAGGATCCCTACGAGACCACCTTTATGGTAAATTATGCAATGTAAAATATGTTTGTTTCAGTCAATAAAATAGCCAAGGTAACCAACAAACATGTGGTTGTTGTCTTCTTTTTCAGGTCCTCGTGCAGAAAATTCATATCTAAATTGGAAAAGAAGGCTCAGAATAGCTTTAGATGCAGCACAGGGTAATTATTTCTCTTAATTATTTTGAAATACAGTAGATATGTACAATCTAAAAGGTAAAATAGCTATTGATGTGTCTCATCTTATTGATTTCCGATTTCTATGTGAAGGTTTGGAATACCTGCACGTGGGTTGCACCCCAAAAATAATTCACAGGGACATCAAGACGGCCAACATACTTTTGGATGGCAATTTGAATGGGAAGTTGGCCGATTTCGGTCTTTCGAGGGTGACAACGGATGAAGAGGGTACTCATGTTACCACCACAGTGAAAGGAACGATCGGATATCTGGATCCAGAGTATATAACTTACTCTCTCTGCAATATTCTTTATGTTAAAGGAATTCAATGTATAATTAAGAGTACATATGATTTTTTCACCATATTTGTCCACCATATTTGTCATCTAATTTTTTAAGGAATTCATGTATAATTAAGAGTACATATTCTTTATGTTAAAGGAATTCAATGTATAATTAAGAGTACATATGATTTTTTCACCATATTTGTCCACCATATTTGTCATCTAATTTTTTAAGGAATTCATGTATAATTAAGAGTACATATGATTTTTTCACCATACTTGTTTTTATCCTGCCAGATATTACAACACGCAAATGTTGACGGAGAAGAGTGACGTGTATAGTTTTGGAGTGGTGTTGTTAGAGATCATATGTGGTAGACCACCCATAGATACAAATTTACCTGAAGAAGAACTAAACATCGTTAGATGGGTAAGGAACATTATTATCAATCGTCCAAAATATACATATTTAACAACACTCAGAACAGAATATGCAGTAGTGCATCTTCTGCTTGAGACTAACCATGAGTATCGGCATCGCGTTACAGGTGACACCGCATCTACTAGAGACCGATGAAAATGGTGGCAAAATAATAGATGTCATAGACAAAAGGTTGTGTGGAGATTACTGCACGAAATCCATGATTAATGTTGCCAAAACAGCCATGAGATGTGTCCAGGCTTTACCGTCTTCTAGGCCGCCTGTGAGTGAGGTAGTGGCAGAGCTCAAGGAGGCTATTGATAATGATTCTATTTCAATTGCAGAGGAGAATGGTATCCAAAATGGGCATGCATTGACTGGCGAGGCGAATTCAACTAAACGCGAAGGAATGGAGTGGAGCGATAACAGCTCCAACATGCCAAATGAAGGAAGATAACTTCGCAGATACGGATCGAACGAGAGGGGCGAACAGAACTCTAATTCTAAAGAATGTTTAACCTTCTTTATAAAAATTGTTATGTATAGCATTTCCATGGGAGCATCTAACTACTTTGAGCCGGTGTTGATTAATACTATCTTTCTCAAACTTTATATTTTTTTATAATCGTTCAATAAATTTGAATGAGGTAGTAATTTCCTTTTTGTCTTAGAGTCAATGCTTTCGGATTCTGAAGTAACAACGAATGTGAAGGTATGAGTATCATTCCCAGATCATACCCGTTGCCAGCATAACCAATATTTCCTTACAACTAAATTGTACTGAAATATGAAAATTAAGTTCTTCTCAATTATAATGATGCTAAAAACGAAATTCTATTCCAACTCAACCATCGTAACAATCTGATGCTTCGGTAGAAAAACATGGTGCTTCATATTGTTACCATTAAATTTGTGTATAATGATGCTAAAAACGAAATTCTATTCGAACTCAACCATCGTAACAATCTGACGCTTCGGTAGAAAAACATGGTGCTTCATATTGTTACCATTAAATTTGTGTATGCTCTGCTCCAACAAACTACAGTGAAAAGGATAGAAAATGAAATCCAAACTGACCATTGCAATGAAAGGTTTTTTCATTTAGACTTTGTTGGTTGTATCTTACACAGAGCACACAAAATGACAAGGGCCACTTTCGCAGTGAGCATAAGATTATATGCATTTAACTCTTGTTCGTATAAGCCCCATAAAAATTTCGTCCTTGAAATTAAAAAAGCACAGGCACCCTCTGATCTGATTTGTTTTTAGGAAAAAAAAAATTTAATAGAATGTGCTTGATGATTAACTAACGGATGGCAGTCAAATAATCCCTTCACAATTAAGTTTCGATTTTCTTTTTTCATCTTCCAATCCTTTCGGATATTTATTAATCTTTCTCATATGTGTTGGAAAGGCAATAGGGAAAAGACAAAATTTCACACACAAAACACACGATTTGGTTTTTTTTCTACTAAACATATAAATTTGATTGATTATAATTGATCCCAATGTGGGGTATTTATGCTTTCTAACTACCCACTCAACTAAAGCTCATTTGGGCTAACGTTTTCATGCAAACCCACACTAAATTTGGCTTTCCCAAATATACACTGAACTTGAACTAAGTCACACTAGCTCAAATTAACTCACACTCTTAATATAGAGTACTCTGCCTGTTGGAATAATTAGATATTTTTAACGCTCCCCTTTAATTACGACCTCCGACTCATCACAACTCAAACATGCTTGCTATTCTAAGTCTCCTCTAGCTTCACAACACCTAAGTTTCCTCTATGAAACTCAAGGACATCTTTTTGTAATGGCTTAGTGAATATATCACCCAATTGATCATTTGATTTACAAGGCTTTGAATAAACTTCTCCATTGCTCACAAGTTCTCTTAAAAAATGATATCTTGTATCTATATGTTTTCTCTTTTGATGAAACACAATACACTTTGGTAGTGTAATGACTTAGATGTTGTCACAATAGACTGTTGTTGATCTTCTTGTTTCTCCTGAAGTTCATCTAAAGTCCTCGTAATCACACTATTTGACATATTGTTGATGTTACTGCTACATATTTTTATTCTTCTTATGAAAGTGTCACAATAGACTGCTTTTTAGATGTCCATGATATCACACTTGAACCAAGATGAACCACATAACCAAAAGTGTTTTCCCTATCAGTCCAACTTCCTACATAATCACAATCAGTGTAACCAACCAAATCTTTCTTTTTTGTGCTTTCATATAATATGCCACAATTTGTAGTTCTCACTATGTATCTCACAATCCTTTTGCTAGCTTTTCAATGTGATTCTTTTGATGACTCCACAAATCTAGAAATCAGACTAACTTCATTCATAATATCTGACCTTGTAGCTACGAGATACATAAGATTGTTAACTAATCTTCTTAACAGAGTTGGATTTACATATGATCCTTCATCATCCTTACTTAACTTTGTACCTATCACTACTAGTGTAGGAGCAGGTTTATAACTTTCCATTTTGAATATTTTTAGCAATTATTTTTCATATTTATTTTGAAAAATAAAATTCATGATTGCACAGCTTCTATGCCAAGAAAATATTTCATAAGACCAAGATCTATCATTTCAAATTCTTTCTTCATTAGTACTTTAAACTAGTCTAGTTCAAGATCACTAGTATAAATCATATCATCTACATGCAAACAAACAATCAAAATTTGACCATGCTCATTTACATTTGTGTACAATATTGGTTCAATGTTGCTTATGCTAAGTCCATTCTTGATCATATAATTGTCAATTTTTCTATACTAGACTCTCGGAGATTGTTTGAGTCCACAGATGCTTTTTTCAATTTATAAACTTTGTCTTCATGACCTTCAACTTCATATGTTGAAAATAGCAACAAGAAATGTTAAAAATAGAATTCAGAATTTCCAATTTAATTTTTCCTTGAATTAAGTTGTGAATTAAAATCGAATTCTATTCTCATAGCAACTTGTAAATAGTTAAGTAATTTTAATTAACTTAATTAGCTTAGGAATTTCGAGTTGGAAGTCTTTTGGAAGTCATGTATATGTTCTCCCTAGATTTTAGTGGTCCAATATGGGTTTAGATTGAGTTGTAATTAGATACCTCAGTTTTACTGAGTTATAGTCAGTTAAACTAATTAAAAATTGTTTGTTGAACTAGTAGAGGATTAACAGTCAGTTAGTGCACTGGCGCATCTACAAGAGCTACTCCATATAACTGAAGATTCACTCATTGGAAACTCATGCATGTCAGTTCTGAGAAAGACCCAGTTGAGATTAGAGTGCAGGGACAATGTACTATTAGTTGTATGATTTATTGAGTTGTAAATATCATGCATGCAATCAAGAAGAGGACCTAATTAGGATTGTGTAGTTTTGGAAGCATGAATTCCCTATAAATACGAGCTATTCACCCTAGGAATTGCGCAAGGAAATAGGGGCTTGGAGAGCTGCAAAATAGGCTAAGGATTTGGCTTGGGCTAGCTTGTGAGCTGAGAGTTGATTATACTTGTGCAAGGGTTGTTCTTGTGAGAACAAGCAATGTATTTTCCTCTTGGATTTTTGATTAATGTAATATAGATAGTATGGGTTTTGAGTTGTGGCTTTCCTCGGATAAATATTATGTTATGTGTAATTGATTATCTTCCTCTTACTGATTATTGTTTTCATTGATCTTTATGGGCTTCCGCTATAAAGAGTAGAGTAGATTCTTGTCTTGTGTTTTAGGAAATTACATGAGTTGTGAATCTATAGGAAAATCCATATGGTATTGGCGCTGAAGATGTTATACTAGAAGATATTTCGAAATTTTGAGTTTTGGGTTACAGTTGAAATTTGAATTTGTAGTACATACTTCAAGATCAGTAGATGGCGTTCTATGGTTTGCAGCTCGAGTATGCCTTAAAAGGAAACTCAAATTATATAGCCTGGAGGGATAGAATGGAGGTTGTGCTAGAGGATAATGACTTGAAAGAATTCATTGATCAAGACATTCCCAAACCAAAAACATCAGATGCACATAATCTGTCCGAATGGAAGAAGTGTGTGGCGATGGCTAGGCGGATAATCCTTGAAGGAGTTCGAGACCAAATTGTCTCCACTCTCCATGGCAAGGAAACTTCATATGCTATGCGGAAAGCATTAACAAACTTGTATTAGAACAACATTGACCAAAGGAAATTGGCACTGAAGGACAAACTTTGAAAAATCAAGATGGAGGCAGGCGACTCAATTCAAAATTACTTGACCAAGTTCACTCATTGTCAAGATGAACTTGGAAGTGTTGGAATCACTGTTGCCAAGGATGATATGGTGAGCCTAGATCTTATAGGACTTCCCAAGAGTTGGCATAGTTATCATGACTCTATCAATGGGAGAAAGAAGTTTCCAGACTGGGAATGAATCTGGTTGGATTTGGTACAAGAGGAGTTTCGACAGAACATCAAAGATGGGACCTCTTCCAAGGAAGTGGAAGAGGACTTTCCCTTAGCGAGTAAGGCAAAGAAGGCCAAGGAGAAGAAATCCCAAGGCGAGGCGGGCGACAAGAAGATGGACTTATCGAAAGTCAATTGTTTTCACTTCATGAGCACATGCACTATGCCATGAATTGCCCACAGAAGAAAGAAAGCGAGAAGGAGCTTGCAGTAGCTGCGTAGGTGAAGCTCTAGTTTCACAATTCAAAGTTGATTTCACTCTTATTGCATGCATGGCCAACACTATAATGCGAGGCATGTGGTATCTTGACAGTGGTGCCTCGTTCCATATGTGACGGGGAACATATATCTGTTGTAGAATTGAGACTTCTGTGATCTGTCATAGTTATAAGAATAGCTTCTGTGTGAATCACATATAAATGACCTTTGTCAACGCGTTTCGAACCAACTAGTGTGGTTCATCGTCCTGACGATGAACCACACTAGTTGGTTCGAAACGCATCG
>APFE031214140.1:0-10167 GCA_000404065.3 Pinus taeda | reverse complement strand
GGAAGAAATCCCTGCCAAGGCATGCAACGAAATAACGGGTTCGTCAGAGACATTGTCCTGTTGGTTGTCGTCCTCTAACGGCTCATGTTCCTCAAGTGGAGGATCTTCCTCTGTTGAGTTGTAGTTAGTGGCATCTATTTGAAGGAATTTGGGCTCCTTACATTTATGACCTGGGGAGTATTTTTCATCACAGTAGTAACATAGTCCTTGCTTCCTTCTTTCGGCCATTTCCGCAGGGACACCTTTTGGACCTTAAGTGTTTGAGTCGTGTTGTGAGCCTGTGGGGGACGACCTTTAGTGGGGAAATTTGGGCGACTGTATTGGGCTGCTAATGCACGTTCCACCTTACGAGCTACCTGGCAAGCCTCCATCCACGTGGGAGGGTGGTGAAGTAGAACTTGAGCTTTGATGGCTTCTTTAAGAACGCTGATAAAACATTCCATGTAGAACTCATCTGTGAGACCCTTAGTGCGGAAAGCTAAGCCTTCAAAAGCGGTAATATATTCATCCACTGTACCAGTCTGTCGGAGCTTAGTGAGACGACCCAAGAAAGAGTCTTCTTGTTCAAAGCGATCTTGAAGAGCTTTGGTAAATTGGGTCCAAGTCCTAAAATTTCTATTGCAATGCTGATGCCATTCCCACCATTGCCACCGTTCATTGTCGAAGTACATGCTCCCCAACATAAGCTTTGTCCCATCATCTAGGATTTGATTAAATTTGAAATACTGCTCCATTTGTGCTAGCCATGCGAACATGTGAGAACCGTCAAATTTATGCATATCCAACTTGGGAGGTCACTGACTGGGTGGTGGATGGGTGTGCCAAACGTGAGGAGAGTGGCTAGATTCACCGTCATTGCATTCATGGCCATTACACACCTCCTCGTGGGCTGGCTCCTTGCCCTTTGACATAAATTCCTGTATCTAGAGACCTATTCCACGAAGCTGAGTTTGGATATCCTTCACATTTTCTTCAATTTTGTCCATCCTTTCATTGGCCATCGCTTGAACTCTAGTTGCTACCATACACCAACCTAATGAAAAATTGGGATCGCTAAAAATTTTTCACAATTAATTGAATGGTACCATGATGCTCAGCTCGTCATCCTGATTCTAATGGGCTAGATCACCAATAAGCGCCCCGGAAGATCTTAGACTTTTTTTTTTTTTTGAAACTCCTAACGGAGTTTTACTCCTTCCTGATCAATACTGCAGTTGCCAAATCCTCAAAATGTCAATGCGGCCAAAAGTCCTGCGACAATTATAGTACTTGGCCCAAAGTTTCAGGGCTCTAACTAAGGAGGGTCGACCGTACCCTTAGCTGTACCACCCGACTACCATATCGTACGGGTGAGTAATCTCTCAGAGTGCTGTTCTCGGTGTACTGTAGCCGCAAGATGGTCGACGGTTTATCTATGGCATGGTTTTCAGGGAGCCTATGGGGCTTCCGATATACCCAGAGGGTACGTGGAAGACAGTCCATGCGCGGTTCTGTCTAATGCGCTACTACTCGAAGGGGTACCCACAGGGGTTATAAGGGATTCCAACAGACATGACCACCTCTTGCATTTCCTGCGTGCATGCCTCCCCAAATCCGCAGATTTATGTCCTCAACGACAGATCCCGTGGTTTAAAGACGCTGGAACACGTCTCGAGCCAAAAAAAAATTTGCTACGAAATGGAGATCCCACCGGCCCTGGAAAGTGCTCTGATACCACTTGTTATGCTCTTAACCTGCAAATGATACCAAAATACGGAATATGCAAAGAAAAGAGACCCGAACATAGAATATGCGAAGATACCCAGAACATAGAATAACAACGATTTTATTATTCAGAGAGTAATGTTCACTTGCCTCTTCGAGGGGGCAACCTCCAATAGAGCAAAGCTCGATTACAAAATAAGACACGATACTCCTCGGAGGGAGTTTCTATCCTTTATATATGACTCATACATGCAATACCACGGGCCAATACCATGGTATTACTAATACCATCTATCTAATACTACGACCCATTTGCAACTAAATGTGGTTCCGTTATTAATTGCGGATTAACCACTTACAATTATTAATATGGGCTTTATTGACTCTTGACTATGACGTGGTCCCATTACATAGATAAGGGGGTTAGGGTGGGACCCTAACACATAGGCAGATTGGGTTAGTGAAACCCAGGGCACAAGACCCGAACCTTTGGGCTGATTATGATTGTGATTAGCAATCTTCAATATCGGAAATAAGAATAATCGACGTTGGCGGATTCCAAATGCAGGATCCAGGGCCACAACGATTGTGATATGCGATGTGATCTCAGCCGTAGGATCGGAAGTTAGATTGAATGTCCAAATATAATTGCAAAATCGGTGATTTGCGATCGAAGATCTAATATTCTGACTTGCGACATAACATGGACTTGATATAATTATAGATTTGATTTGATAAAATTTGAGATCCAGTCTTTTATGTTTTGGTTGGATTTATCAGTTTTTTAATGTATTTTTGTTTTAACATAAAGAAGGCTATTCTGAGGATTTTGTTGCACCAACACATGCTTCTAAGAAAATGACTTATATTCTGAACAAAACCGACCTCTGATTTTTAAGCGCGCTTTTGATCCAAACGTGTTATAACACACGATGGTGACAAAGAGCCGGGGGAGCGCGGAAAGGTTGGGTAACAATGGGTGAGAGTAGTATGATAGAAAGCCCGAGAGGCTGTGTGGAAAGGATTTGAGGAAGAGGCCCGAGAGCCTGAGTGCCAGAGAGAGCTTGAAAGCTAGCGCAACACTTGAACCCCATAGAGCCATAGAGCTTGATCAATCCAGAGCGCAGATAGCCATAGAGTCACATTGCTTGAAATTCTGGTAGATCGCAGAGCTGCAGTGATAAGCTAGAGCGCTATAGGGCCAGATAGCCATAGAGCTACAGAGCGAGATGTCCAGAGAAGTTATTCTTTTATGATCGATTCTTCTCTTTATGATTGATTTTGCTTCTTTTGATCGATTATTCTTTTGTGATCAACTCTTCTTCTTTGATTGATTCTTCTTCTTGCAATCGATGTTGTGAAATCGATATTCACTAAGCTTCAACATTGTTGATAGCTATGTTTCAGATGTCCATTTTCTTGTGCAAGTAGCCATCTTCATATGATCGTCGCCTTGAGATCGATGGTCTGAGAAGCTTCAACAATGAGACATCCACTTCTTTAGATGCCCCTTGGTTGTGAGGTATATGATTATTTTTCATGTACTTATTCTTTTACATTATGCTTCACAGATCCTTGACTGATATTGATGCAGGATGCTCACCATGCATGTTTTTGTGTCATACTGATAGGAGTATTTTGATTGAGAATTCCTGTAGTGGAATATCTCTTAGAGCCACTCCTGCATGAGGGCATTTTTCCTTGTATGATCGAGACATCATTTTTGTGTACATCACCATTATTGACAACACTTAATGTAGCGGCCTACACCATCTTAACACCAGGGCCCGGAGATATAGTCCCTTCTGGAAGAACTCCGTTATCAACGCCTATGTTTTCATGTGTTGATGATTGTTATGTTCCTCTTCTTTACAACATGCATATGTATTCATTGATGTTCTTTTAAAAAGAAATTTTAACACATCATGAAAGTAAAAGGTCTTGGAAGGGTCCTTCTTCACACTCGAACTTGGATCACATTTGTTGCTAGATATAAATGATGAATGAAGAAAGCTTGAAGGAGAAGTTGTAGATAATATGCTACTTAACACAGAACCTACTATCTGTCACTTAGAAGAATTATGAAAATGAGAACTGAATCATAGACAATATGCTGCTTGACATAGAAACTATTATCTGCGACCCTTGGAGAAGTTAAATTTAATATGATGCCTTACACAAAAATTATTATCTATAAGTTAGAAAGGAAGGTGAAAACTTCAAGTATAGGAGCACTCCTTTAAGGAATTTTAACTTTATATACGTAAGCAAATAAAGACTTGCAGCGTCATTACTATACTTGAAAGAAGAAAACATAAGATGATACATGACAGAGAAGTTACAAACTTATACCCAACAATTCATGGAAAATTCTAATTATTTCATTAATCAACAACTATATCAGGGATATAGTAGCTTAGTCTCCAAGTTGTCCAAAATTCAAACCCTTTCATAGTAAATCTTCCTCTTTTTATACCTTGTGGAACAATTGTTGATTTCTGAAATTGCCCAAACTATCTAGCTGCTTTTCTAACTATATGAAGTAAAAACTATTACAAAACTTTACAGAGGGTAAAAGACACCTCAAAGAACATGAAATAACAAGAACATAACTAAATTCAGAAGGGAATGATAACTGCTGGCTTACTTTGTTGATCCGCTGCCGAATTCCTCTATAAATGCCCTAATGATGCTTAATTCATTTTAACCATAATGAAACGTGTTTAGTTTGTATAATCTTGGGCTTAAATGGGCATTATGATTGGCCAAAATGCAAAGAAACATACCAGATTGTCTTCCTCTTTAGCTTTCGGCTCTAACCCTAATTTTCCACTTTACACAACGAAATTAACGCGAACTTCTGATTAATACGAAACTCAAAAGATTTAATCTGGCTTTATAAATCTGTCAAATCCGCCTATATAGTGCTCCGTTGACTTCCATCACAAATCGCAATGTGCCCGATATATCACTGCAAACTTAACTTTACGCACCCTTAAGCCGCATAACTATGGTAGTGTTGAACTTATGCATAAATCCTTCATATTTGTGCTTTTTCATTATATACCTTTTATAATGAAAATATGCCATAAACATGCCTTTTTTATTTTAATATGGGCTCCACACAATTTTTGAAGTATACTTTCCTACCGGTTCATCCCCACCGTAGATCTGTGCTTTTCAGATCATATGGTCTATAAAGGTTTCGGGTGGGACATAAGCTCAGAGAATACCCGTCCGAAATGGGTGGTTTCCTCTCTCCACCCGACTGCTATGTGTTGAATGTTGAGTGGGATCGAGTGAGCTCCAATAAACCATTTACCATTTTTTGCTCCTCCCGAAAACCTACCTTATAACTTGAAATCTGCTTTTCATATGCTTTGTGGATCTGCCGGACTTATATAACATAATATATATCACTGTCGGATCCAGACTTTCTATTATAATCCTTTATAATAGAAATTCATATAAAAAAGCGTAAAGAAAAAATATATATGAATATCAATAAAAATCTTTACAACCCATGATAAGTCAGACACGCTGAATTATAAAGTATAGCACATAAACTTATCGGGTCTGAAATCCCCATCGCTCATCGCAATCGAAAAAGAACATGCATAAAGTCTTTCATTATCCGCTCAGAGTTATAATATATAGTTATATATATATACTATATATATATAAGTATATATTATATATATACATATATCTATCATCTATTAATATATTATATATCTAATCTATATTTATATATATATATATATATATAATATATATATATCTTATATACGTATTATATATATAAAAATATTATATATATATATATATATTATATAATCTATCTATATATATAATGATATCTATATATATTATATTAATATATATTATATATTTATTAATTAAATAATAATATAGATATAATATAAATATTCGGGTCCGGCCCTTGTCGCAGATCGTGATCGGCAACGTCATATACATATAATATAAGTGCTCTGTGTTGTTTTGGACCCACCATCATTATAAAATATGGCATATATAATATCGGGTCCAGAACCCAATCGCAAATTGCAATTGGCGCTTTTCAATGGAACCAACCATCCATAATCATTGTGGACTTGCTCAACTTTTAAACGCAACATATATATTTCGGGTCCAGTGTTAATGCTTCAACGCTTGTTTCCTTTGTAAATCTGATATATCCCTTCATTTCTTTTATATTTTGATTCTGATATACTTGTCTTATCTTTTTTCAAAATATGTTTCAAGTGATTTTTGAATGAAACAATGAATGAAACAAACAACAAAATACATGTTACAACATCTTGCTCCACTTGGGGATAGTGCTTTTGCCACAGAAGCACTAAGAACCACATATTAGTGCCTTCACTTCGGGCAAGGAGTCATATATTGCTTTGCACAAACTGAAATACTATGGCATTTGTACAATGATTTCACTCCGGTATTCACAATGAAATGATGCTTATTCTTTAGAACTGGAAGTAGTGTTTTAAGTATTGCCCATTAACAGGTAGTTGTAGAGTTTCACCATTAATATTCTCAAGGATGAAGGTATTATTGGATCTCACTTCAGAAATTCTAAAAGGACCATACTAGAGAGGATCAAACTTACCATGTTTACCCTTATCTTCTCTTCTGGTATCCCATCTCGAAACTAAATCTGCAAATTTGAAATCAATTTCCTTGGCTTCCCTGTCAAAAATATTTTTCATCTTGGATTGATACATAATCAAGTTGTCTCTTACCTTGTCCCTGTTCTCGCTTAACTCCACCACTTTGTTCATTCTTCTTATCAAAGAATTTGGTTCTTCTTTCACCTCTTGAATCATTGCAATCACTGGCTTTACAAGATGACTTGGAAATAGAGCCTGAGTTCCATATACTAATTCAAAAGGTGATTTCCCTATAGATCTTCTTGTAGTTACTCTAGCAGCCCACAGAGCAAACTTTAGCTTAGAATCCCAATCTCTTTGATTTTCTGCAATGGTTTTCTTCAGGATCTTCATCAAAGTTTTGTTAGTAGATTCAGCTAATCCATTTCATTGAGGATGGTAAGCTATTGAATGGGACAAAATAACATTATACTTATGACAAAAAGCAATGAACTTACTTGAGTTGAAGACTTGAGCATTGTCTGTTATAATTTTAACGAGGCATCCAAATCTTCTCAAAATATTTTCTTCCAGGAACTTCATACTATCTGATCATTTGCTCTCTTAGTAGGAATTGCCTCTACCCATTTGGTGAAGTAATCAGTTGCTATGAGAACCCACCTGTGTTGTCTACTTGAAGGTGGATTGATTTCTCGAACAAAGTTGAATCCCCATTGCCTAACTGGCTCCTCTACAAAAACTGGAATCAAAGGTAAAGGAACTAATCTCTTTTTCTCAGCAAAAATCTGACATATTTGATAACTTCTAACAAACTTATATGTATCACCAAATAAAGTAGGCCAATAAAATCCTACCTGAAGGATCTTATGTGCAGTTACTTTCCAACTATAATGTCCTCTACAAAACCCCTCATGATAATCTTTGATTGTTTCTGTAAATTCATCTTCTATTAAACATAGCAATAAATTTCCACTAGGATCCTTCTAGTACAATCTGCCTTCCACAATCACATATGGCTATGCCTTGATCTTTAATGCCCTATACTTTGTTCTATCTATGGATTGAGGACAAGAAAGAAAGCACAAATAATGAATTATATGCTTATATCATTCTGAACAGAAAAATTTATACTTGATCTTCATACCTGGGTCTTTCTCTCCTTCACTTTCTTCAGCTGATTTTTCATCCACAGGTGCCAACAAGTTAATTCCCAATGCCTGAAAGTTTGATTCTGTTAACATTTTTTCCAATCCTTGTCCTTTCACCAACTTTGTGGGTTTTATTTCCAAATCATATTTTTGGATCTTGGCAATCCACTTTCCTCTTCTGCCTTCTACATCTCCTTGTAGTAATACATCTTTCACTACAACATTTGGCACATAAGCAATGATTTGGGACTGCAACACATAAGTTATAAAAGCTTCCAGGGATTTTACCAAAGCATACACCTGTTTCTCAAGGATAATATATTTCAACTTAGAATCCCTAAGAATCTTACTGAAAAACGCAACTGGCTGCTCTCTCTCTTCATCATTCTTATGCAATAAGACAGTAGCTATTGAACTTGATGATGCAAATGAAAAAAATTGGAAGGGATTTTGGTAATCAGGAATGATTAAGACTAGAGCTGCCTGTAATGCCTCTTTAATCCTAGAAAATGATTCTCTAGATTCTTTGGTCCAACCCACTTCATTCTCTTTTTTTAGCATATTAGTAATTTCTTTTAAAATTTCTGCATAGTTGGATACAAATCTTCTTAGGAAGTTTATCTTTCCCAGAAATTTTTGAATATCCTTTTTGCTCCTGGGCAATGGTATTTTCTTCACATATTGTACTCTGTCTAGACCTATCTTCACTCCTTCTCTCGAAACAATGTGTCCCAATAGTTTTCCCTATTCCAGAGCAAAAATGAATTTCTTGGGATTTAAGGAAAGTCCAAATCTTCTACATTTATCAAAAGTCCTCTTCAAATGATCCAAATGTTCTTCATCAGACTTTGAGAAAACAATAATATCATCCAAATATATTATTAAAGACTTATCTCCAACAAAAGCAATGTCCATAGCCCTTTGAAATGTAGCACCTGCATTCATCAATCCGAAAGGCATTCTGGCATACATAAATGTTCCCCAAGGAGTTGTGAATGTTGTTTTCTTCTGATCCTCCTTATCCACAACCACCTGGTTATAACCAGAAAATCCATCTAGAATTGTCATTCTAAAAGATCTCGTAACATTTTGCAGCACATGATCCATTTTAGGCAATGTATAGTTATCTTTCAGAGAAGCCCTGTTGAGATTTCTGAAGTCCACACACAACCTTATTTCTCCATTTTTCTTTCTCACAGGTACTAGATTAGCCGCCCAATCAGAATACCTGAGTGGGAATATGATTTTGGCATCAAGCAACTTCTTAACCTCCTTTACAATTGATGGTAGAAGCAGAGGATTTATCTATCTAAGCTTATGTTTGTAGGGTTTAACCCCATCCTTCAAAGGAATCTTATGCTGAATAATTTTTACATCATAGGTTTTGAGATCTTCATAGGACCATGCAAAGACATCAACATAATTCTTGAAAAGTTTAATATATATTTCTTGAAAATTAGGTGAAACTCCAGCATATAATTTGACTAACCTGGGATTCTCCCGAGTTCCAATGTTGTGATCCTGAATATGTTCATCCTATGAGATTTTCCCTGAGTCCACAGCCACATCATTGGAATTAAAAATATTTTCAAGAGGAACAAGTCTCTTTGGTAGAATATTATCTTTCAATTGAAAGATCTTCTGATTTGCTATTGAATCTTTTAAACCACTGGTTCCTGCAATTTCTGTTGTCTCTTCTTCGTCCTGATCAATTTTTGTGCCCTGAAACTCTTCAACCATAGTCAAAAACTCCTTAACCTATTGGTCATCTACAAAAACTTGCCAGTTCTTAACATTATCAGGAACAAAAGGTCTGTGTCTCATTTCTACCTCATATCTTAGTCTTGGATTAATAGGCGGCTTGAAAGTGATAGCAGCCACAACCAGTGAATCTGCCAATCTATTCTCATCTCTTGGAATGAATTCAATGTTAAAAGCTTCAAAGAAGTTCTCAATGAAATCCCATACCTCATTTCTGTATGCTCGGAGCCTAGGATGCTTTGTTTGGTAGCGATCTTTTATCTGCTTAATAATTAGCTCTAAATCTCCAAAAGCAGAAATTGACTTGACTCCCATTTGTTTGGCTGTTTGTAGAGCAATAATCAAGCACTCATATTCTGCCACATTGTTAGTTGCCTCGAACTCTAATTTGAAAGAAAAAGGGAACATATTACGTCCAGGTGAAATTAAAAGAAAACTAGCACCTGTTCCTTCCTTGGAATAAGCTTTGTCAAAGAAACATTTCCACACTTCTTCCGTTTGCAGCTCTGTAATTACATTGGCTAAAGCAAGCTGCTTCTGATTATCTTCAACCAACTTTGCATTATCATGTAGTGTGAAACAAGCAAAGTCATCCTTCTCCCGACTATATACAGGTGAATTTCTTGCTCCGTTTTTTGTAATTGTCTTTACAAACCTAGTTTCTCTGTACGATCTCCTCTCCTCCCTGTTGGATACCTATACCAATAGGTTTCATTTTTCATGATTAGATGTCAGAGGTCCAAATATGCTCTGCTTTGGAAAATGCAAAGATCTCATATTTTCCTAAGAAGGCAGTGTCTATATCAGTTTTCATAAGAATTCAATTTTGGATGGATGGTCCAACTGTCTAATCTGGATCATGCCATGTTTTCAATTTCTATGTTGTAGTATAGAGAATGATATCTGTCCAAACTGTTTAATCT
>APFE031214129.1:0-23924 GCA_000404065.3 Pinus taeda | reverse complement strand
TCCCAGGCCTTCAGCCATTAATACAAAGAGGAAGGGGGATAGGGGGTCACCTTGCCTTATACCTCGGGAGGGGGAGAAGGGGTGAGAGGGGATCCCATTCACGAGAATGGAGAAGCAAGTGGAGGAGATTAGACTCATAATCCAGCGGATCCATGTGGGACTGAATCCGAAAGCAATTAGCATTTTCTGTATGTAATTCCAGCTGAGCTTATCAAATGCTTTGGAAAGATCAAGTTTTAGGAGCATACCTGCCTGATTTGAATGCTTGAGAGAGTGTATGATCTCATGTGAGAGGATGATGCCGTCCATAATCTGTCTCCCTTCCACATATCCAGACTGTTCCTGAGAAATGAGCATTGGCAAGAGGGGCTTTAGCATGTTTGCAATGACTTTAGAGATTACTTTATATATTACGTTGCAGACAGAAAGGCCTGAATTTGTCCGGAGTGATTGAGTCCTCATCTTTAGGGATTAGGGCGATGAAAGTGGAGTTAAGAGAGGGAAGCAGCCAATGATATGCTCGCGATTCCTCTACCACTTGCCAGACTTCCATCTTTATTAGCTCCCAGAACTTGTGAAAGAAAGTGTTGGTGAAGTCGTCTGGGCCGGGAGCTTTTCCATTTTTAAGTTGAGCCATAGCAATGTCCACTTCCCGTGTTTTAATTTGACGGAGTAGGAGTTCATTGTGCTCCTCCGTGATTAATTTTGGCATATTGTGTATGATTCTTTCAATTGCAAGACGTCTGTTGATTTCAGGCTCTTGATGGACTTGCTTGAAGTGATTGAGGAATTCCTTCTCAATTTCCTCATGTTGTTCAACCCTTTCCCCTCCTAGTTTTTGTATGAAAGGGATATTATTGCACATTCTTCGTTGAACAGTGGTTCTGTGGAAGAATTTAGTGTTTCGTTCTCCCTCTTTCAACCATCTGATTTTGGACTTTTGCTTCCAGTATATCTCCTCCTGCTTTCTTCTCTCCTCCAGCTGATTGTTGATGTGATGCTCCTACTCAAGGGTTCTTTCTGTGTGGCCTCCTGCGCTTATTTCTTGCTGCAGTTCCGCCAGGGCTTTTTGAAGATCATGTTGCGCCCTGAAGATGTTTCCGAAGGTCTCGCTATTCCATCACTTAAGGTGGAATTTTAGATGTTTGAGTTTTTGTTGAAACTGGAACATCTTGGAGCCTTCTGGAGGGCTGAAGGATGTCCATGTGGAGTGTACAAAGTCTTTGAAGGAGGGATGGGTAAACCAGAATTCCTCGAAGCAAAAAGGTCTTCTTGTGGTGCTGCCAGGACGTTGCCATTGAAGGGCAATAGGCCAGTGATTGGATCCTGAGTGTGGAAGAATGGCCGCTGAAAAGTCTCCCCCTAGATGAATCGAGTTGTCTGAAATTAAAAACCGATCCAGTTTGGAGGCTTTTTGATGCTTGCCTGCTCTTCGGTTGCTCCACGTAAAAGTGCCATTACAAAAATGCATATCTATTAGAGATGCGTTTTGGATGAAGTCTTTGAAATGGGTGTTTTCCTGTTCTAGCCTATTTTTGCCCCCAATATTTTCCTCCAATTTTGTTATCATGTTAAAGTCTCCCCCATAATCCAAAGCGGGTACCTTCTATTGAAGTTTAGAGCTTCTAAGGTGTGGAGGAGAGCAATTTTTTCCCTTTCTTCCTGAGGGAAGTAGACATTCGAGAGATTCCCATGAATATTAGTGCCGATAATGTGGAATGCGGCCTGGATTAAATTATGAGAAGCGTGAAAGTCCGAGAGAGTAAGAGCTTGAGAGTTCCACGCAATGGCTAGCCCTCTAGATGCGCCAGATGCATCCACAGCCACCGATTGACATCTTGGCCAAGCCTTAGAGAGGATAGTACCTAGAGTTGAGTTATTACATTTTGTCTCTTAGAGAAAGCATATTTGTGGCTTTCCATTTTTAACATATTTTTTAACATTCTGAGTTTTCTTGGGCTATTGAGGCCTCTTAGGTTCCATGAAATGAGCTTCATGATTCACTATTGGTGGAGGGCTTATAGTACTTCGTAAGCTTAGCATACCTGCCTGAGTCCACCAGGATCTTCCCTATCGCTATTGTTCTTTGGAGGTCAGTTCTTATTCCCCTTTTTTTAGAGTCTTTTGGAGTGGGGCCTAAATCCCATTGACTTCCTGATTGGATGCCGAGTTGATATTGTTGGTAGGCTTGGGAAATGACCACTTCCAGTTTGTTAAGCTGAAGCTTTGGGATACTTTCATAGGCTTTCATTTTGCATGCTGCTTCTAGTTCTAGTATGTCTATTCCATTCAGATCTATGCTTTCTGGTTCTTCCTCCATACGTTGCACCTGGTTATTTTCTTCTGAGGGAATATCTGAGCTTTGGAGGGGGTTTGAAGATCTGTCAACCTCCATTTCATTATCTGTTTCTACCTGCTTCTCTTTGCTTTCCATGGGGTTAACTAGGGTGTCTTTGGTTGGTGGGGGTTCAGAGGAGGGGGCTGGAGGAGGTGGCTGGGTGGAGGAGGAGGGGAGAGCAGAGTTGGGTATTGAGGATGGGGTTTGCTCTTCCGTAGATTGAGCTAGGATTCCAAAGCTATTACTGACTGCAGGATCAGAGGTGTTATTTTGCTGGGGTTTCTTCCCTTTTGTTGGCTTTATATGTGCTCATTTACAGGTAGGGGCTTTGGTGAAGCCATCATGGGTCAGAGAGTCAGAGGGGGTAGGGGCATTGGTTTTAACATTTAGGGGACAATCTCTGAAAAGATACCCTATGGCATGGCATTTACAACATCAAAATGGGACATGTTCATAGTCTAAGGGCTGAATCCATTCATAGTCACGGTGAGAGAGACTTACCGATTCTGGCAGAGCTTTGTCCAGGCGCATGAAGATGCAGATGCGTGCGTAAGATGTGTATCTACGCACTTTCGTTTCTTCTGCTACTTTTATGTATTCCCCCAGACCATTTCCTATATTTCTCAGGATATCTTCATCCTAGTACTCATCTGGAAGTGAGTACAGTCTTATCCAGACCGGTGCCCAAGTGAGGTCCTCCTTATCCGGGTTGAATCTGGGTGCCCCGTCCCTTAAGTATAGCCCAGCTGAGTTGAAGAAGTAGGGTCCTTCAACTAGGATTCTGTATTTGTCTTCCAGGCAAAGGAAGATCGCTGTAAAGAATCCTTTTGGGCCTAGCTGCAGAGTCACATCTCCTTTAGGCTTCCACTTCGCTGCTATCCAGCTGTATAGGGCTTTTTCCGTCGGCCAGAACCTTATAAATTTTCCAATGAGTGCATGGTCTGTCATAAATTGGATTCGTTCTTCTATTTTTCTCCCGGCAGTTCGATTCTGGGTCGATCTGTTGCTATTGGTTTGCAGGTGGTCGAGGAGACCTTTGGGGATCCGTCTGGTCGGTTATTCCGTCCTGATTCTTCTTCCGTCTTGTTTTCTGGTTTGTCTTTTCCAGTACTCTTGTGTCGGTGTGGGATTTCCTGGTTGATCACATCCTCACTGATCGATCCAAATAGTATCATCCTTTCAAATTTGTGCTGCAGATTGCTCGCTTTGGGGGAGGGCGTTGAAGCTCCCCTGGGGATTGTCCATTTGCCCTTCGATCTTTCACAGAGCAGTTAGGCAGCTTCAGGGCAAGAGGTCAGGTCCGTGATGGCTGTTTGAGCAGATCAGATTGCGTCGTCTGAGAAGAGTACAGAACCCTAGCAGTCGAGTTCCAGCGAGTTTCACATCCCCCGAAATTTGTTTAATTCATCTAAATGTGTATTTACATTAAGAATGTTTTGGATTTATTAACATAGCGAATCATGAGTTTCCATAAATTAAAAATGAAAATTCCTTCTTCATTTTAGTGGCGCTTCTTCTTAAGTTGATGTCGTAAATTTGAGGGAGTTAGTGTTTTTTAGGTTTGTTTAAAAGTAATTTGATTTGAGGTTGATAAGATTTCATATATAATGCAAATTTCATTATATATTTTGAAACAAAAAAGTTATATTATGTCAAATTGTAAGAGGCATATGTTTTTAAATAAAAAACCACATTAGCATGAACAAAACAACTATGATAATTAACAATCTTACACATGTAGGACATTTATAGAAAGAACAAAACAACCATGATAATTAACAATCTTACACATGTAGGATATCTATACAACTAGTGTTCACCAATTCTAGTAAGTGATGATACTGACCATGATATTACACCAAGTAAATGATCCCATAAATGTCCAAATGATCATTACCAATTGTAATATGGTGTATTGCAAATCATTAAATAATCATTGTCAGTGGTATTATGGTATATTGCAACTCATTTTAATTTATGAGTAAAGTGCTCAATCCTTATTACAAAATGAGACTAGATTTATGTCATTAAACTTAGAAATCCATCTCATCTATATTTTAGTAATTCACAAAACTAAAAAATTCCTTCTCATCTATATTTAAGTAATTCATCGAGTCCAAGAAAACAAGGTTTTCCACAAACCAATTAAGCCTTTCAACCTTTTAAGCTTATTTTCTTATATCAAACATTTGTGCAGTGTTTCAACCAATTAACATTTCATTGAGTATATATCTACAAATCAATGATTTTGGGATCAAATCCCACAAAGCAATTCTATACCTGCTCTTTAAATTCTTTCAAGTTTTTGAAAGTAAAACCAATAAATTATCACTATAATTTTACAATAATAAAAAACAATCATCTATTAGACTTGAACCAACATCTCTTCTAGAGAAATTCAACAATTCTAATTTAATAATCATATGGGCCTCACTTTGTACAATTCTAATTTAATAATCCTATGGGCCTCACTTTGTACTTTTGGGACCATTACTAGTGTATTAAAACATATGGAATGTTATATCCATATAAAGGGCGATTCGGCTACAAAGTAATTCGCTGCGATGTTGTAAAGGGCAATTTGCGCAACAAAGGGGTTCGCTACGTCGTATTCGGTTAATGAATGTGGAATATCATAAAGGATGGCATGCAGTCGGAGAATTTGGAATGTTATATAAAGGGTGCTTCGCTTACAAACTGATTGGCTGCCACGTCTTGAGTTAAAGAATGTGGAATTTTATAAAGGGCCTTTTATCGATTCGCGCTAGGGGATAGAATTTGGAAGGTTGTAAAGTGAAATTAATATGCAGTTTGTTAATGGGTATTAAATGACTGAAAATTGAAAATGATAGAGGTTTATTTTAAATAATTAGTTGGTTAAAATTTAATTAAAGTTTCCTTCTTTGGAGAGAGAAATACTTATTCTATTCTCTAGCCTAACCCTAATTCTGTTATTTTGATTCTTTTCACTCATATTAATCCATAATAGATATATGTTAATTTAAAACTTACTTATTTTCAACCACCGTAATAAAAACTGTTGCGCTCCAAAGTAAAAAGCACTTTGACATTCACTGGTGGTGTCATTGGTTGGTGAAGCAATATCCAGAACGTTGAAAGGAGAGAATGGGAGGAAACAGTGAGGTGATCAATCTGGTATTGATAGGTAAAACCGGCAATGGTAAAAGTGCAACTGGTAACTCCATCCTTGGCCGCAAGGCGTTTGGCTCTCGTTTGAGTCTTACCGCTGTTACAGAAAAATGTCAATCGGAACACGTCACCAAAGATGATAGAAGATTGAATGTCATCGATACGCCAGGTGACTATCTTATTTATTTATTATTCAGTGTGCTTCGAACCAGGGTTGGTTGAATATTTGTATTATTATGTTTATGTATATTGGATTGAGAAGAGATGTTCGGATTATTTTCTTTTTTGTGTCTCCGGCTGCTGCAAGGTTGGTTTTAATGACTCAATATTTTCCTTGGGAGGTTCTACCATATTTCATATTAACATTTATACAGGGACGGAAAAAACACAAGTTCCAGGGCTTCTCATTTCTTTTTTTGGAACTGGGATTTAGAAAATGAAAGTGATATATCTTCTCTATCCACTATGTACCAATTTGCTAAATGATTAGCAAATCTGGTTTTATATTATATTATATTTTATAGATATAAAAAACAGAAGGTATAAATGACAAAAATTTCACTGGAATACTAAACAATAATTTTTAAAGCATTAATCATTTAATATATAAATAGGAAAAACTATTATTTTGTTTTAGGAAAAGATTAAATATGATATTGGTGTAATTTCTTTACAAGTGGACTCAAACAATTTTTATAGTTTGAGTGAGTATGGTTAAGAGCAGGTGTTTGCTTTTAAGAAGTCACAGGTCAGAGGAGTTAGACGCACAGGTGGGTCCCTTGTTCCACAAAAGAGGGGTCTCATACACCAATTTGATGTTTGGCTTGGTAGTGACCTTAAAATTAGATAATAATGTAATGAAAGTTTTTAGTTAGGTATTAATAGCCAAATGATTCTTATTTCAACTTAAGGTGGATTAAGATTTGTTGACTTTTTTTATATTTTTAATTGACGGCTAGATTGATTCTCAAGGGAATATGCTTAGCATATGCTTAGTCTTAATCCTTATCAACGATTTTAGTGTATTAAAGAGTTTGTTAGGTTGCATTGACTTTTAATAAATTAAAAAAAAAAATAGATTTGTGCCAGGTTGCTACCTACCAATTTACTAGGGATTTGACATATTTCAATTCTAATAAGTGCCTCATTATTATTTATAAACAAATTTATTTAGCAAAATGGTCCATTACTTTTAATAAATTTAAAAAATTAGATTCGTGCCATGTGGCTCCCCACCCACCAATTCTCTAGAAATTTGTAATTATTCTAATTCTAATAAGTTCCTCATTATTAGTTAGAAATTTATTTATAATTATTTTTCTTAAATCAAAACTAACCTATAATTTTTAATTGTGTATTATTCTTCGTGCTACAATAATTTTTTTAATTATATTTATGAAACTTTCGACTATATCAATTACATTAATATTTTTAAAATAATTATATTAATATAATCTGTAATAATAAATTATAATTAAAACCAACCTAATTACTTAATATATCACTCTATATAACATTCTTGGGAGGATATTGTAGTTCTTGAGTTTTTTATATTTATAAATACACACTTAAGAGTTATTCTTCAACAACCATTTTGTGATCTCATTTATTCTCTAGCCTATGTCGCATGATCTCTTATATAAAATGCTTTATCCTTAATGCAACCTATATCTTCACTATTCTTTATAGTTAATGGTTTAATTTCTCTCATTTGCCTAGAAATTCTTTCTCTAACACGCTTTTCAATGGCTATAATAATTTTTAAATAATTTTTCATGGTTATTGAAATTTTCTCTTTTTAGAAAACTTGGGTGAGGGTATATTTTCCTTTTAATGAGTATTTTTCTTCTAATGTTATTATTGTCTCTTTTTATTGTACGATTTAGGGTTTTTATTGTTAATACCATGAAGGGACCCGCATACTTACTTTCTAAGCATTTAGTCTTGAAGTTTAAGTTCTTTTTACGTAATACTGGCTTATTCTTTAAAGATATTAAGGATATTGAATTTTAACTTTATGATCTATTTCTTAGTTTTGATGTTGTTTCTCTTTGCACGAAGATTCCTATTAATGGTGTCATGAATTTATAAAAAAAATAATTGTCCCAATATTGTTAAGTTAATTGTAATCTTTCTTAAATCCACATATTTTTTAACTTTAAGAAAGAAATTCATGAAGAAATATGGGGTGGATATAGGCTCCCCTTTATCATTGTAGTGGCTAAATTATTTATGGGAGGCCTTGAAACCAAAGCACATTAAATTCTTTACCATTCAACCCAAAATTCGGAAGAGATTTATTGATGACATGTTTACCATTTCGTTCCATGGACTTGAGAAATTAGAAATATTCAAGCAACACATTAATACTCTGTCCCATTTTATCATATTCAGCATGAAAATTAAGGTTGACGACAACCTTTCCTTTCTTGATGTTCTCATTACAAGGATTCATGATGGCTCCGTCTCCCATTAGGTTTATGGAAAACTCAAACTATACAATGCCTCTAGGATAATTCTTACCACAAAGTTCAAATAAAAACCATTTAAACATAGAAAACGCCCATCTCCTTGGTGTTTTCAAGATAAATAGCTAAGAAACAAAGAATTAGAGAATTCAATATTGACAAAAAGGGCATAGATGAAAATGTGATGTGAGAAAATTTCTCTCCAAGATCTATTTGGTTTACATTGAAAGAACTACCAACAATATCTGCCATATCCTCGAATAAAAACATCACCACTACCTTAAAACGTATCAATACCATTAGTAGCCTAATCCAGACTTATGTAGGAATGCAACATAATACAAAAATAAACGTAAACACAGAGATGCAATAGAAATAAATCGTTATTTCATTAATATCGAAGAACTGAGAGATGATTACATACAAAATGGAACTAAACTGGCTTGGGCAATGATAACTTACCTCTGAGAAGAGTTGTGGCGGCTACATGTCTTTGAACTGTGCTACAATGAGGCTTAAGGGCCTTTTAATTATTGAACAACAAGTGAAAACCCTAAATGACCAAAACCCTAACCTTAGGAGATGGAATGTGAAGAGTTTGTGGGCCATGTTGGGGTTAGTTGGATAGCCAAATTCCTGGGGTCATAACTTGGTCATAAGATCTTCGGTTGTCATGTATGATACCTTGTTAAAAATATCTCTTCAACTACTACAAAATTTGTGACATGCCCTTACCTATAGGTATGAGCCTACTACGGACCTCAAGAAAACATCATTTAGGGTGCCAAAACAACTTCGAAAATTCAAGACCCAAAAAAGTGCTAAAATTATTAAATTGTGTTATAATCAAGGAAACTAATGAAACCAATTGGAGGTCTAGGAGGAATAGGCGGGTATCCACCAATATCCACATGGATCAGTCACCCCCCCCGTTAGGATGAAATGGTCCCCATGGCGTGCAGAGCTTCCATGAGGTGAGGAAATTTATGTTGAACCTAGTCCTTAGTGAGATATTTTCCTTGGTAAAGGAGTTGGCCTGCTTTGATAACTCAATATAGTTGGACTCTCTACTAGCGAGTGTTCTTGATTTTTTATCCATGATCATATCAGTCATGGCATGTTTGACATAGCTTGGGTTGAGCTCTGTTATTGTTAGTTGCTCAACAATGTCTAATGTCTCTAGCAATTAGGGAAAGTATGGTCGTAGTCGGTCTACATTTAATATTGGGTGCATGCCAAGGAATGGTGGAATGTTGAGTTTCAAAGCATTGTCTCCTATAACCTTAGTGATGGTGTAAGGCCCATATCAGAGTGAGTGAAGCTTGCGGTGGGCCCCAACGAGGCACTCCTTTTGCACACGTAACCAATCATTATCACCCGCCTAGAACTTGTGTGGCACGCGATGTTGATGATGACACTATATGTACTTGGCATTTGCTTAGTCCAATATGTCATGGACCTACTAGAGACTATGCTAAATACATTCAATGAAGTTGGTAGCCTTGTCAGCTTCAAACTGGACATGATTCGAATATGTCTAAGTAACTACAAGTGGTATGACAACATCAATGGGACATAGTGGATAGAATCCCAACCTTGCCTGAAAATGGTTGTGGTTAGTTGAGCTATTAAGAGCGTTTTTGTAGCTATGTTGGACATAGGGGAGGCTTTCATCCCATGTGTGTGGATACTTTGTGTTGTACATGTAAAAAATGTGCATGATCATCCTGTTTACGACCTTTATTTGACCATCAATTTGGTGGTGGAAGGCCATGGACTTAGTGAGCTTGGTTTCCAACACCGACTAGAGGCTTCACAAGAATGTGCTTAGGAACCTGTTGTCATGATCTAAGATAATGGAATGTGGGATCCGAAAGTGTATTCGGACTCATTCAAAGAAGAGTTTGGCAGTGACTTCTTCTGTGATACTTTTCTTGCAAGTAGCCAGAACAGGCATCTTAAAGAATCTATCAATGACCATGAAAACACATCAATTTCCATGCTTGGTAGAAGGAATACCCAACATGTAATCCATGGAGATGGATTCCCAGGGTCGGTTAGGAGTAGATAGAGGAGTATACAGGTCTTGCTTCTTTATTGTAGCTTTTACAATGGTGTAGGCAGTGCAGGATCTCATATACTTCCTAACATCCTGTTGAAGGTTCAACTAATAAAAATACTTTTGCAAAATTGTCACTATTTTCTCTACCCAAAAATGTCTAGCGACCCAAGTGTAGTGCACCTTTCAAATCGTCTTGGCATACTCGCTTGAAGGAACACAAAGGTATCCCACATGGCATAATAGTGCGCCCTAGAGGTGAAAGTTTGGAACTTGCTTGCCTTCCAAGAGCCTCTGGTATGCAGTGTCAAAATCTAGATCGCTCTTGTAAAGATGTGGCCATCCCAGAGTATCATGTCCACAGAGTTGAGCAAAGTGGTTGGAGCTATAAATAGCAGTCAGTTGAAGTAGTATGCAACATTAATTGTGCTTCCCTTCTTGCACTTGATGTTCAAATGGAATTGTTGCAGATATGTGGACCATTTCTAATGGAGATTGTTTTGCACCTTTCCTTATGTTAGTATGAATTGTAGGGGTCGATGGTATATGTATTCCTCCATTGTTAGTAGGCATGCACAATGGAATACATATATTTTCATAAGTGGGATACTTTCAGACTATATCTGAAAGTGTCTCATTGTATGCCACAAGATGCCCTTTTTGGGTAAGAACTACACCAATAGCATAGTCGGAGGCATCTGTCTCAATTTCAAATGGTTCCTGTAGGTCTGGTAATGCGAGCACTAGCGCAAAGTAGAGGTGATGCTTCAACTTGGAAAACTCTTTTTGTTGGGATTCAGACCAAAATAATTTTGCTTTCACTTCATCCTTGGTGACTTGACTCAAAGGCCAAGTGATATGAAAGAATCCCAACATGAACCTATGATAGAAATTGGCAAGGCCCAGAAAGTTGAGGAGCTCTGTTAGAGTGGTTGAGGTTGGGTAATCCCGAATAAATTGGTTCTTGGCTCGGTCCACGTGCTCACTCCTCTCATCAATAATGTACCCCAAATATTGAACCTGGTCATATAAAAAGTGTATTTTTCCAAATTGGCACATAATTTGTGTTGTCGTAGGGTTTGGAGGATTTGTTGAATATGGTGTAGGCTCTCTTCCGAATTCTGGTGGAAGATCAGGATGTCATCTAAATACACTACCACAAACGAGATGGTGAAGGGCCACAAGATATCTTCCATAATCCTCATTAAGGTTTCGGGGGCATTCGTTAACCTGAAAGACATGACCGAGCATTCGGAAAGGCCCTCCTTTGATTTAAAGATAGTCTTCCAAACATCGGAGGGTTCGAAGGGTACTTGGTGATAATGACACTTCAAGTCAATATTGTAGAAATATTTGGCCCCCTTGAGCTAGTCTAAGAGATCATCAATCCGTGGGATTGGATACCTATTCGAGAAATTGATCTTATTCAGTGCTTGATGGTCAATATAGAGCATCAAGGTTCTGTTCTTCTTTTGTACCAGCACGATTGGGCTGCCACAGGGTGATGAACTTGAATTGATGTGCCATTTTGATAATAACTCCTGAATCTACCTCTTGATCTCATAATTCTCCATAGAAGAGCATCGGTAGATCTATCCATTAGGTAGCAACATGCTTAGGTTTATATCGATGGAGTGATTGGCCTCACAATGTAGGGGTAACCCTGTGGGTTATGTAAATATGTCCATTTACTCCTCCTTGACCTTGTCCATTTGTTGTTGCCGTGTGGAGGAGCTCTGTTTGGAGGTTGTGGATTTGGCCACAATATTCCACTTCCTGTGAGGGAGAATCATAAGTAAGACAAATTTCCCAGTTTGGGAAATGATCTTACTGCATTGTGTAGAAGACATCAAATAAAAAGTAGTAGGCAACACTACCTCTAGAATCTTGCAATTTCTGATGCAAAGTGATAATAAAATAATGAGGTTTGGACTCATATACAACATGATGCTTCCATAGATATGTACGACCTAACAAAACATCAAAAACTTCCAAAGGGGAAACATCCCATAATGCCTCATCTGCAAATGACTTGATGTTATAAGGTAGGTGACACTGCTAGCTGACATAGAGATATCACCCTCAGTGGAGCCACCCGATGGTGTACGAATGTGGATGTGGTGTTGTTGGCAGCTTTAATCTCTTAATGACCTCAGCTGAGGTTGGGTTCTTTTGGCTTCCACTTTCAACAATGAAATGCATCGTCAAACCCTTTACCCACATCTACAAGTGGAAGAGGCATTTCCCTTCCTCCAGATCATCAAGTTCCACCCTTTGGAGCTTGATGGTGGCTACTATCGTAGTGTGTTTTGTGTCAATGATCTTCTTTTCCTTATTTTTTCCCTTGTTGGGTTCCAACTCATAATCAAAGCATGCATCCATCTCTAGGTTTTTTAGCTCATCCACCAATGCTTTCTTTGCACAACATTTGTTCATGTTGTGAGTGGGAGTTTTATGAAAATCACACTACTTGTCAGTGTCATTGCTTTCCTTCCCATTATTCTTGGCTTGAGGCTTCAAGGAGTTGTCTTCGGGAGTGGAGGCCTAGATTTTCCCTTTGCTTTGTGACATGGGGGCACCTTTGCTTTGCTTTGGGTTCTCAAATCCAAAGTCTCACTTCTTTTTCTTGAACTTCTACTCAATCTTGGCAGCATATTGATGTGTTGCACCAAGCGAGGAGATGTCCAGGAAATTCATTTCCTCTTGAATGTATTTGGGAAAAGAACCACGGTACTTGAGCACGACATGCTTCTCAAAATATTTTATACCCAACTTTATGTGTAGGGTCTGGAAAAGATTTGTGAGTTCATGCACGCCTTGGTCCCTTTGCTAATGCAGCGTAATCCATTTTATGTACTTGTATTCATAGCTCCAAAAGGGTAATAATATTCCTTGATGACATCTTGGAAATAATTCAAAGTGGGCACGACTAAAAATAGTGAGGGTTCCCACTCATCCCTCTGCTCATAGTAAGTTTCCCACCAATCCTTGATGCGGGGGACAACTTTGAGAAGTACAAAAGTAATATTTTCCCACTTGGAAAAATCATGAACTGAAAAGTATCCTTCCAACAAATTTAACCATTTATCTATGGCATCTGCATCTATCTATCCTTCAAATATGGGGATTTAAAACTTGAATTGTACCTTTAAGGGAGTGCCGCCTCCTGAGTGGCTACTGAATTAAGATGTGTTGCCTCTATGCATCTGTCGAAGGATTTGGGAAAATTTGTCCATCATTGTGTTCCTTTGTTGCTCAAGTGCTTGTTTGAGCAATACTTTGAAAGGATCTCCTGCTCCCTTGTATTTATTTTCTTTCACCATGGGAGGTCATTAGGTTTAGCGAGGCTAGTCTTGTAAAGCTTCAGCCAATTCGAGACCTAACTCCTTATACCTTGACCTTGTTGGGGACATGCCCAAAGACAAAGAAAGAGCAAACTACTCTGATACCATTGATCTAAACTTATGCATGAATGCAATAGAATACAAAAGTAAACATAAACACAGAGATGTAGCACAAATAAATCTTCATTTCATTAATATCAAGGAACTGAAAGATGCTTACATACAAAATGGAAATAAATTGGCTTGGGTGATGGTAGATTATCCTTGAGAAGAGATGTGGCAGCTACATGCCCTTGAACTATGCTACAATAGGCTCAAGGGCCTTTTTATTATTGAATAAAAATGGGATACCCTAAACAACCAAAAACCTAACCCTAGGAGATGGAACACTAAAAGTTTGTGGTCCCTATTGGGGTTAGTGGGAGAAATACATTCCCAGGGGTTGTAACTTGGTCATATGATCTCTATTTGGCACATATATTACCTTGTAGAAAGATCTCTTTGAGTACCACATCATTTATGATAGGCCCCTACCTATGGCTATGGGCCTACTAGGAACCTTGAAAGAACGTCATTTAGGGGGTCAAAACAACTCTAGAGGTTCACGACCCAAAAAATGCTAAAAATAGTAAATTGTGTTGTAATCAAGGAAACTAATGAAATGACTAGAGGTCCAAGTTGAATAGGCAGGTGGCCACCAATATCAACCTGGATCATAGCCACCTCAAATCCCTTAAATATACAATTCCAACTAATCAAAAAGGTGTATACCTATCTGTTGCTTATGCATTTAAGCATATGTAGGAGACATTGGTTGCTTCATAAAAATTAGAATATATGAAAATTGTACTCACATAAAAAAAAAATATCTCCCACTCCTCAACCTTGAATAAACAATTATAGAAAACGAAATATCACATATATATCGAAAACATAACAATGTTGACAAATATATGGGTGTAAGGCCTTGAAGTCTCTTTCCAGATCTAGCCCTATTACAGACAGTTGTCAATTGGAACAAGTCACGATGAAAGATGGTAGAAAATTGAATGTCATCGATACGCTAGTTGAGTATCTTATGTATTTATTATTTACTATGCTTTGAATGAGGACTTATTGAACATTTGTATTAATATGTATATTGTATTGAAAAGATAGATGTTCATATTATTTTCTCTCATTTCTCTAGTTTGTGAGAGGTTGTAATGGCTGAATATTTTCCTACCTTTGGTGGTTCTAGAAGATTTCACATTAACATTTACACAGTAAGGGGAAAAATGCAAGTTTTTTGGCTTTTTCCTTCCTTTCTGGAACTGGGGGTTAGAAATTGAACTTGATATATCTTCTCTCCACAGTTATGAATTTCATATAATATTTGGTTGAACTTCCCTCAAATTCTACCGGCATCTAACATATAGCATAAGGCATCAACAACTAACACATGAAAGTATAGGGAAAGTCAAGACTATTGTCTAAGAAAAATAATGTAATAAAATCATGTTAGAGAAGAATCCATTCACCAAAACAAAGGCATAAACCTAAGATATCATTATAGAGGCATGTTTGATTCTTTAATGTTCAAAGCCTCAGTGCTTCAAATTTTTTTTAGGGTGTTGAATCCATTTATGCATTCAAAAGTACATTTGAAACCATTTTAAACCAGAAGAAATGACAATATATATAGCTAGAAATTTAGTTTATATATGTGTGTGTCTGTGTTTTTCACACTAGTTAAATAAAATACTAAACAATAATCATTAAATTATTGATCATCTACTACATAAATATAATTGACTATTAACTTATATAATATTTTTATGAAAAGATTAACTATAATATCCACATTCAAATTTTAGAAAATAACAAATTGTAGCAAATAAGGCCAACCATAAAATCTAATAAGGCCCCATTTATTGAGAGTGGTGTGATCCACACATGTGGATTCAAATAACTCATATTTTGTAATGGATACTTTCTTTCTCTCACACTTTTGAATAACTAAAACATGGTTGTTGAAGGACTATTTTGTTATTGCAATATTATCTCGTTAGCACACTTGCTATAGTATAGTTTCTCTTTAGGGAGTGCTTTTCTCGAAGGTTATTACTCTCTCCATTTATTCTATGATTTAGTGTTTTCTAGTTGTTCTATTGGATGCCTCTCTCTCTTATGGTTTCAACATGTTATATTAATTGTGAACACCCCTTATCCTTCTCATCACTACTTCTAGGTATTTTTTTATTTAAAACTCCATAACCCAATTATATAGGAATTACTCTTTAAAAATTCCACCATCAATCTTATTCTAAAGAAACCATCTAGAAAAAAAAATATTAGGTCTCCCCTTGCCTAAAAAAGACCTAACCCAAAGTGAAATGAATATTTTTGTTGTCACACTGGAAAATATTCCTAAGTGTTCATAGAGTTGTGCTCTCTTAGAGCCCATTATAATGTTTGAAATGCAAGTTTGGGAGGTGATAATATGTACTAAATTAAATAACGTTAATTTTGAGTATAAGGTGTGCCATTGTTCTTACATTTAGTGGGTTAACATGTCTTTCTATGTATATTTATTTTATACATCCATTAGAGGTTTCTTTCATCAAATAGTTGAACTATGTTCATGTCTAACATTCAAGTTAGACTACATCTTCACTATATGGCTTAAATTTAGCATTAAAGGGGGATACTTTGGTTTAATTACTTCTCCCCAATGTTTAGATTAAAGGGGACTATTGTGAATAGGTCTAACCCTATTTTGTAATGGACATTTATAAAACTAATCATATGTATTTGGGTGAGCTATATTCAAGTTGTGCATCTAGAATCCATCTCACATTGTCCATCTCATGTGTATATCATATCAGTTAGTTAATTTTTAATTTAGCGAGTGTATTTTTAGCTTTTTTTTGTGACACGAAGATGAAACTATATATTCCATAGTCATACATGGTGTTCACCTATATAAGTAAGTGGGTTCTTATGATACACCATAAAGTAACTTTGCAATTGTGCATAGAGCACACTTATGAAGAAATTTTCTATGTGTAGTAGTGTTTTTGGTAAATATCAACTTATATTGATATTAGATATACATACACTCTTTCATATGTATTTGAGTGAGATATGTTTGAGTCGGGCATCTATATACCGACTCTCAGTTGTATCCAATATCAAATTCATAAATCCACTCCCACCATTCAACATATATCCATTTTATTTGAGTTGGATTTCCAAAACACACTTTTGTATTATGGCCATAGTCAACTAAATTGAGTTCAACATCCAAAAACAAACTCATATTTGTATTTCAACATTTTTCTATGTGCCCCCTATTCAACCAAAGAGGGGTTGTTGATAATTGTGTGATCCTCCTATTTTTCCAAGAGCAGCTTATGTTGTGCCATTAATTAATTTGGTTAGGAATTGATGTATCTTTTTATTATAATGAAATATTAGTTTTTGGTTAATTTCAACCTAGTTTACTAAAATGTGGGTGCACAAATATCCTTGGGGGGTGCCCTAATTCTTGAGTAGTGTATAGATACACATGGGAAATTAATTTGTAAATAATCTTATTTTGACATTGACCAATCTTGCATTATCTCTCTCTAGTACAGTTGCAATCATCTAATTCATTTGGGCTTACCTTGTCTATTATCACAATTGTTTGGCTCTAGCAAACTCATATTTGGCCACATTTTCTCTCTAAGGTGTGTGCTTCCTTACTAGTGTTATTATTTTCATTTATTAGAATTTTTAGGGTTTGATGGTAGTTTCATTTGATCCTTCTCTCTTGTCATTTCAAAATCATGGTGAAAGAATTATAATTTGAAATTAGTAGTTCAAACAAAAGTCTTAAAATATCATATAACGTCTACAAGATATGCCATAATAAAGATTCAAGACAATGCAGTTCCTATTTCCTAAAATTTCCTCTTGTTCTAAGAAACTTGTAAATTTTTTTAGTCTTCTAAGAATATGAGTAGGTTGAAATTATTGTGGAACAAAGGAAAGAGTGTGGCCACAAAGAACATGACACCCATGCAATGGTAGAGCATATGAATCTAATGTTGTAGAATTTATGATGCTACCAATGGTGGAATGGGGAAACATATTTGTTACATGATCAATAGGATGAGTCCCATAAATCATTGATGCAATGATCAAGAGTTATAAGGCTACAAATCTATCCTCCAAATTTTCCTACTATCTAATGATATCACAAGTCATGTATGTTTTATCATTCTTCATTGCTCCCCCATAATAGGACAACAACTTCAATTTGTAGTGCACTTAAGCCCAACTTTATGCTTGGTGTGCATTTGTGATCTTTCTCTTCACATTACTGATGAAGATGTAGTTCATCCAACATCTTTTTGCAGAAGAAGTGTTCAAAAATTGTGAAAAAACCCTCACCACCAATATATTTACATGTGCCAATAGAACCCCCATGTATGTTCCATCATTATATATGTTTCATCCTATATCAATCTTTAGTCACATGAACATTAGCAAAAAATTCCAAGAATGCTCATCTTGAAGCCTAAATTTCTTCAAACTTGATCACACTCAACTTGATCATGATTATTTTTATTTAATGGGATCTTATGGAAATTATATATATCCATACTTATGTGTTATTATAACACCTATTTTTGTTTCACCCCATGTAACTTTCATTATATGAGTTTGTTTCTGCAATTTATGTAAAAATTAATTTTATGGTTGAGATGGAGAGGCCACATATTCAGGTATTTGATGAGGAGAGGTTGCTTGGGAAGTGTTTAAAGAAATCCACACCCACTTCATTTACTTCCATTTACTTTTCACCCAATGAATTTAATTTTCTACAAAAACAACTAGTGAAGATTTAGTATTGGTTGCTTGAGTAGAGTAAGATTCCAATTCAGTCCCCTTCCTCATGGGACATAATGGAGAGAGAGGATGAATGTATAGATAAAAAATAATGAGAAAGGAAAACATGAGAAGGAAAAAGTAAGAGAACACAATGCAAGGAAAAGAATAGGGAAATCTAGGACACAACTCAGACAACAAAGTAGTCTTAGCAAATGTAGGCTTAGTGGAGATTTGAATTAGTTAGTGATTTTTGAGTAAGGTGATAAACCACTAAGTGCTTGTTAGGTAAGATGATAAACTACTTAGTGCTTGTTGAGTGGGATCATAAATCACTTGGGTTCTTGTTGGAAGGATGATAAATCATTAGGAAGGTGAGTTAGTTCATTGTGGTTCTTTCTAGAAGGAGATGATCAAACACTATGTGTGAGTTGAGGAAGTCAATAAACCACTTATTGTTTCTTACGTAAGTTGATAAACCACCTAGACAGTGGGTGATCGACTCCTACAATGGTTTCCTTGAAAAAGTAGCTCATAAACCATCTATACAGTGTATTTAATCTCCTAGAACTAAGCAATGCCTTAGTTGAGCCTTGGATGAATCCTTGTGATTGATTTTCGAGAGGTAGAAAGTTACTTTGGTGCTCATTAAAAGAGAGAAATTGATAAACAACTTGGATAAGAGAATCCATCTCTAATGTGATTAAATAAATATTGTTGTGAAATACCCTTGTGAAAATAACTCATAAAAATATGAATCTGGCTCAAGGGTAGTCAAGTACAAGAAAAATTGCAGTGTAGCTGACTTACGGTTGGGTGGAGAGTTGAAGTCCCTCCTTCAGTTACCAGATATTTGAAGTTAAAAAAATAAGTATAATTACTTACATCCATTTTAACTATAGACGATGAAATTGTATGATATGTGACTTGTGCATTTATATCTTAGCATCACCCATGGAACTTGTTGAGATTATTATATGATCATGGTAAAGGAGTTTCCTTGTATTGCTTTATGGTTATGTTGAACATATGGATCTATTTGTTTGTTTTTATCCTCATGAAATATATAGTCATTTCTAGGAATATGCATGTTTGCTTGAAGTCCCTTAGTTAAATTGTTATAGCATGTGATCCCATTTAATATTTAATATGCTCATGAATCTTATAGCTCACTGCCATGTTTAAGGATGTAGATTTCCTCACATAATAAGGAGGTAATTATGTGATTGGCATGAACATTTAGATATACCTAATAGTTACGTATTTGAATAAAAATGAGAGAAGTTTTTTGTTATGTACACCTATATAATGTTGCAATGTCTTGATCTTCACTAGTAAAACTTGATATGTGATCCTCTTGTGAAATTTAGTTGTTGGGGCCATTTCTTACCTTTTCTCATAATTTGATATAAGGCAAGTTTATTAGTCATTAATTATTTTATGGTCATGATATAATGCCTTAGGATTTCAATGCTTAGATGCGGGTTTTGATTCCTAGAAATTGGTGTTTCAAGAAATTCCTTGTCTTAAGGAAATTCTCATATATCCTTTGAAATCGCATTTCCTGTAAGTTTTGGTAGAATGATACACATTTATTTGTGAGGAGATGGTCCCTTAATGAATCTTGTATTCAATCCAGATATCCTTTTCAACTCCCAAACATTAGTTGCATTCAGATATGTGGAGGGGGTGGACATCTATAAGACTAGTGAATGGAAACAGTGGTTTAAGCATCTAGCTAGTCAGAATGAAGCATCTTGTCTCCAAGACATCTGGTGGTGGAGGCATGGTGTACATAAGAAAAGTCAAGAATGGGACTAGGTTCATATTTCCCATTGAATTATCATATGGCCTAGGGTGTTTTGGATATTGGATAGAAATGGAAAACCTTATTGAACTTCAGTTGTATGCTAAGATAGATACTCCACTAAGAAGGCAAGAAAATCTAGAGATTCATGGGATTTGGGGGTATTTCAATAAGGCATATCTTTGTGCGCCCGATATTTCCCTTTGAACTCGATATAATGAAGAGTAATCATAAAACATGACATGGTCAGCCTTGATGCAACCTTTGTCCCTAAGCATACATGTCAAGTGTCAATAGGTTAATGAAAAGTCTACATGGATGCTATGTAAGTGCCATGAGAAAGGTGGGACTACTAGAGATGACATGGAAAATCCATGTGGGTTACACATGGATGTCATGTAGTTGTACCTCAATGATGTGGCATGATATAATTGGATAAACTTTGAATGGGAATAAATCTCAATTTGAGAGTCAAACTGAGATAAAATTTATATTACTACAAAGTTTTCAATGATCTAAATGTGATGATGGTATTAACATTGAGTTTTGATGAAGTTAGAAAAATACGATTTTTGGTAAACCCATCTTCATAACATAATTTGGAGGTCAGATTAAATAAAGTGTAACACCTCCCAAATCCTAAGATAGCTTAAGGGGGGTCCAATGGAGTGTTACAATGTGGTATTAGAGTGCCTAGGCTCAACACTTGAACTAAACGTGCCTTAAATAAAAGAGGCTAAAAGCTTTATTAAAATTATAGAGTGGTATTTAATATAATGGTTAATTTCTATATGTGTGTGTTGATTTTAGAATTACCATTGATATTATTGTAGGCATAATAATTTGTTGATATGCTATTTTGTTTTTTTAACTGGCATACTAACTTGAGATTTGATGTTTCGGCTACTTTTGCATTAACATGTTTGTTTCAAACATACCAAGGTGATGAATGAAAGTGTTTATTTGTATTTGATTTAACTAAAAATCATGTGTGTGTAACAACATATAAGATGACATCTAGGTGCAACAAGGAAACCAAGGAATGAGAAATAGGATGATGTAGTACAACATTAATAGAAACCATCATTAACAAGAAGAAGACTATTAATGTTTCATTGTTCTATGTTGCTATAATTACTTTAGCCCAAATATTTGCTTCAATTACCAATATTTCAAAACAATTTCAATTCTTCCAATTATCAAGAGAAATTGTAGATAGAACAAGAAATGCAATAGACAATAGAAAATTAAGTGAAATAACAAGAGACATAATGATTTGGTCAAGGACCATGGAAAAACAACACAAGGGGGAAAACCCTTTCAAGTTCTTTTTCTTATTAGATTGTCATAAAATTTTTAGTAAAGAGAGATTATAATGATCCAATTCACCAATTGCAAGACTATCTAGGAAAACCAACCAAATGATATCTCTGAGATGAGCCCAAAAACAATACTAATCAAAATCAAAGTTCCAAGACTGTGGTCGACAATCAAAGTATCCAATCAAATGTCAACAAAAACCTAGGTCCCAAACACACTGAGCTAGTAACCATTAGTGCGGTTGTAGCTCTCGAGCCACAAGGAGAACCTTTTCATGTGTGCATCTACAATTGAGATTTCCCCATTCCAACCTTGCAATCCAAAATCAAATTTTCCTTTTCACAAGTGTGAGCCTGGACCCTATAATTTTGGACCTATATGAACCAATTTTCATGAACCAACTTCAAACCTATGTGATCCAAACCAAAGAAGAGAGAAAAATAAGATGCTTGATACTAATGATGGCATCCAAATGAGTCTAACTTGAATTGTATTTAAATTCTTGCAATGGTGTCCAATTTCTCTTAAATACAACATGTACTTTTGTCCACAAGTGGGTTTTCATATTAAAAATACATTTTTCATTAACCAAATTAAATTCTTCCAAATACTAGGAGGGGTAATTCTCAATGAGGAAGGTTGTCCGAGGGAGGGATTTGTCCTTGAGTTGCCAAATTAACAAAAAAATTGTCAATAAGAGTAAAGATGAAGACTCTCTTAATTGGATGGACACACTTAGGACCTTAATAGATAAGTTGGAAAATTTTCAGGAAGATAATGAGAGGATTGTTAGATCTCGATATAGGAAAGCATAAGTAAATGCAATGATTTTGTAGATTCTATTACATCTACAAATATAGAAGAAACATGAGTTTGGTGCCAACTACCTAGGAAAACAAAAATCCAAGCATATTCCATTAGGATTATGGAAACATGGATTGAAGGCTAATGGAGAAAAAAACAACATGTCAAAGAAGAGACATAGAGAATAAAGTGAAGATACATGAGAGGAGAAAATCCACTCAACACTCCATAAGCGAGAATGTATAGTCACGAACAATTTTTAAGTGTTGCAACCAAGAGTCACCACTACTTGAATGATGCTAGATTTCCCATAAGAGGATGAAGCATCCAATACCAACTACATCTAGTGGTGGAGGAATGATGCAAATCATAAAATCTAGGAACGGGATTGGGGTTCATATTTCCCATTGAATTCATATGCGATTTTTGGTGTTTGAAATCTGTGGTAGTGGTGCACATCATTGTGGAGCCTCGTATGTCTCCTCATATGGATACTCCACAAAGCAGACAAGTAATCAAGAGTTCTGGGGTATCTATGAGTGTGTCAATAGGGCATATCCATATGAACCCCATGTTGGAATAAGGAATTACTAAGAGGGGGGAGGGGGTGAATTAGTAATAGTGAGATTCTTAATTATTTTCTTGAATATACTTTTAGTCCATTTTATTTTATGTTACTTATGAGATAATTTATTCATAAAGAAAGTGAGCATAAATTTTAAGAATTCGAGTTCATACAACCAATCACATAAGAAACATTCACATTTTGACACCGGTGTTTTCATGTGGAAACCGAGAGGGAAAAAACCACCAATTTGTTGTTTGTTTATGATGTAATTTAAGAACCTACTTAATTACATCAGTTTGTTTGTGAGCACCCACTCACAGGAGGCACTGACCCCTTTAGGTTAGAAAGCACCAACTTTCCAAGAGGTACTGACCTCTTCTGAATGTAGGCTCCAACCTACTCTTTCCACTGTTATACTATTTCATACAATTTTGAAACTGAAAACAAAGGCATATACAATTACATATAAAATACCAATTTTATTGGTTGCATAAACAAATTTTGCTCTCAGTCCACTATTGTTCCACATACTCCCCTTGGTCTTGTTATCACTCAAGAAAAACTTCTAAATTGTTCACATCAGTGCGATTGTTTTTCAAAGGTTGTTCTTTGCTCTATAGTTGGATGGACCCTTAACAATGGACAAGGCATTGAGATTACTGAGCGTGGAAGACAAGAAAGATTGCATGATATTCATTTTGGTGTTGCCCAAAAGCTGAACCAGAACATGTTAGCTCTTCTAGCAGTTGGGAATGACAACATGATAGTGCGTGAAAACTCTGCATCAAGTGTGGAAGGTGCAGAAGAGTTTGAGGGGGACAACTCAGCAAAGTCTGAAGAGTACATGTTTTTTCTACGCATTATGTTACTGTTATTTTGGGCATGGATCACTTTACTTTCCTTCAACTCAGCCTTAGTGGTGGTACCTGTTTCTTGGCCGGGCATTGTTTACTTCCATTCCCCGATTTCCTATTACACATGGGATCAAATGCAATGATCTTTATCCCTTCAACATTGGACGCTATATTATTTGAGCTGTTGTAGCTGGAATTGGATATGTTGTTGATTATCTAAAGTCACATAACTTGAAATATCTTCTTAACCAAGTTTTAATGTGGTCCATGATTGTTGTCTAAGGCTTCATTCTGTTGTCTTTGTGGATCTTTGTTATCCCTGTTCTTATTGGACTATTATTTGAGCTATTGGTGA
>APFE031214127.1:0-16083 GCA_000404065.3 Pinus taeda | reverse complement strand
ATTTTAACAATCAAATAATTATCTACATAATGACTGGTTATATGAACAATTCAACATAATGTGGATAATTACTAACATATTCACATTAAAAAAAATATCAAACTTTTTAATATATTTCCAATTCTCACAAGAATAACAAGTGCTGCGGTACCTATAACTTAGTTTAAATATAGTTAGATTGAACTAAAAAACAATAAAAAAAACTAAAATTGCATTTAGGTAAAAAATGTAATAATCTTTAATATATTTGTTATTTATTATCTTTGTTCTTTTATGTTTTCGTGATGTTAATAAATAAAATATTTTAATCATAATTTATTCAAACATTTTATCAAGTAATATAGTTATAATATTTTTTGATATAAATAAAATATTTTAATAATAATTTATTCAAACATTTTATCAAGTAATATAGTTATAATATTTTTTGATATAGCTACTGTAACGTACCCGGTAACCTCGCATGTAAAAGTAGGGAGTTAGAATTTTTTTTATACAAATTACCACAAGTAATTATCCAATTCACAACTCCACAATTCATCATTAACCATTAGATATAATATTCATTAGTACATCAAGTAAATTGCCATTTAAATATAGTTAGATTAAACTAAAAAACAATAAAAAAAACTAAAATTACATTTAGGTAAAAAATGTAATAATCTTTAATATATTTGTTATTTATTATCTTTGTTCTTTTATGTTTTCGTGATGTTAATAAATAAAATATTTTAATCATAATTTATTCAAACATTTTATCAAGTAATATAGTTATAATATTTTTTGATATAAATAAAATATTTTAATAATAATTTATTCAAACATTTTATCAAGTAATATAGTTATAATATTTTTTGATATAGCTACTGTAACGTACCCGGTAACCTCGCATGTAAAAGTAGGGAGTTAGAATTTTTTTTATACAAATTACCACAAGTAATTATCCAATTCACAACTCCACAATTCATCATTAACCATTAGATATAATATTCATTAGTACATCAAGTAAATTGCCATCAAAGACAGTATGATACATAACCAATGCATAACCTTTAACCACCATTGTGGTAGTGTAATAACATAAACTGTCTCATGAATCCTTGCATCCATTTCATGAATTCCATAAACATATTAATTAATCTCATACTTAGACAATATGATCATGCCATAAAATAAAGAACCATCAACATCAAGGATTCATCATCATCAAACTGACACAAAAGGCAATCACACCATTGAACACCAATATACCCTGGAAACCCCGTAGGGTGAACAGCAAACGTTTAATTTTATTATTAAACGCTCGTGAGGGTGTTCACCCCTCACTCAATGGCTCATAAGGGATTCCATCCCTTAACCATTGTTATGAAATCATTACAATGAATTATCATTAAGTTGTCACATAACTAGCTAAAAGCTAATACAGTTTCCATGTAATATTTTACTTACATACCGCCACATACAACATTTCTTGTGGCATGATTGTTCTAGCAATGGACGATCTTGCAACTCTAACTCATCTGCATGGCCCGTTAATCCTTTTCCTGCCACAATGTTAAAAATCACTTTTCTTTGGTACCAACCGCCATCGTTTCCTATCAATGTTGTCGTCAACAAGCTTTGACAACAAGATTAGATACCATATTAATGAATCAATAATCAACCTCTAAAAGAGATATTTTAACATCTACTCATCTGCATGAGCAAGTATAACATACTAATTAACTAGTGCATATCTTCAAGTAAATTCTTATTCTACTTTTCACAATGCTTATTCACATTCAAGCATATTTCTCTTTAAGAGAACTAATCATTAGTTTTACAAGTCCATGTTCTCATTATCAACATTGGCATCATGATTACATTTATAAATAATCATATTAACTAGCACTGCACATATTCATAAAGGGCACAAGCACTAAGGCTTATTCACATTCAAGCATATTTCACTTTAAGAGAACTAATCATTAGTTTTACAAGTCCATGTTCTCATTATCAACATTGGCATCATGATTACATTTATAAATAATCATATTAACTAGCACTGCACATATTCATAAAGGGCACAAGCACTAAGGCTTTCCTTCGAAGGGACTAACTAAAATATCAGTTATAATCTTCTTGCATGAAAATTTACATAAACGTTGTCAAAAGAACTAGTCCCTTAGCTATCACTTTTGTTGCTTGCGAATAAATAAAGCATTCTCACACAACCTGTAGTTTTTTCGTGCATGCGAATATATATATCCTTTCTAAAGAAAGCTAACACAAATCTCGTGTGCATACACATCTCATTCAACAAGAAGCTAAGATAATAGTTATGTGAGCATACTAGTAATCACCTATCATTTTCCTAAAGAAATATGGCCCAATAGTTATTCTAGCCATACAAAGAATATATCTTTAGAACACATTGACTATTCTTTACGCATACAGTAGCTTATCATAAGAGCTATCATAAGAGCCCTCCTTGAAAGTATGCAACACATAATCCCTTTTCTACAATTCTATTAACATTTCATGTAAACAATTACATAATTATTTCTTAAGGCAAGTCATTATAACTTCATTTCACTACATTCCTATATGAAGGATTCTCAAGCTTCCCTTTCGAGAAATTATTAAATATATCCATCTTTATGCATAAAAATCAAGATACAAAAACTTAACTTATCCTTTATGCATCAAAATCAAGAAGTCAACACAACTCATCTAACAAGACAATCTTTCAAGAGATTATATTTTTCAAGAAAGTTAACATGACCACTTTCTCTATGTACACACAAAATCACAATAGCTACCTTTACGTGCATGCAACCTGTGTCTTTCTTAACACAATTACTTTTACTTCAATGCACATAATCTTTTCATGAAACAAGTAGGGTTCTTGATATGATATGAACACTATTCATATGTCTTTTAAGAGTAGGAAACTCTATTTTTGTTTCAAGAGATTTCACAAAAGAGCCATCATTTTCATACATGAAGTATACATACTTTCCTAAAATGAAACTATATTTATGTGTATATAACACATACTCTTTCTTCAAGAAAGTTAGAAGAGAATATCTATGTGCCTAGAAGCACATCATTAGCTATCTCTATCATGCATGTAATGCATAGTTATTTTAGAATCATAAGGCAATTAGCATATATATCTTTTCCAAAAAAAAACTTTTATTAAATACAAATACATATTTTAATTCAAGAAAACATGGCCACTTTTCACGCTATGTCCTCAGGACGTTTATATGCCTCATCTTCTTTTCTCAAGAAGATATTTTGGGCTATATTTAGCAAGGATTTCATTCCAAGAAAATGACAAATCTACTTAGTTTTTAACACACAAGATTCACATGTAATCTTTGTAATAGAATCTACACATTTACTTAGATTCTGTGTGCATGTTGCCTATTTTCTTTTCAAGAAATAAAATCTAAATAACATGTGAACTTATGTTTCTCTAGAATTTGTCAAATAACGCACTCTCGTAAAAATTTCTCCAATCTTAGTTGAAGAATAACCATTTAGATTTTATGTGCAATAATTATTCCTATTGCATCTTTTCTTTTCAAGAAATAGAATGCAAATAATATATTTATACTTATCTTTTCAGAAAGCAAGTGAATAAACTCGTAATTTGCAAGTTACTTATCTGTACTTTTGCCACACTCCAACAGGAAGATTTGTAGATTTTAAATGGCACTACCGGAACTAATGGCGCGCATTTGACAATGTAAATAATGGAGCATGCTTCTCGGCTCACCATATGTATGCCTCTACTTAACACCCAATAGTGTCCCTTCTAACCAGTGGAAAATATTGAAGACAAGATATCTCTTCCCACTGACCACCGTTAGGAGACAATAGTTGAACCGATAAACTTCCCATGTGTTGCATCAGGTGCGAATTCTTGCACGTGGCCTGCAACATCAGTGTAGAACCCCATGTGATCTATAGAGCTGCTGGAAACCTGAGACAGAGCGAGGCGAAGGGAGGATAGAAGGGAGGTTAAGCTCCCAGCAACATCATAGGCATCTTTCTTGACAGTCCGTAACGCCATTACTAGATCAGAAGAGCTTTGGAAGGCAGCAAGACTTCATTCCCCACTTCTTTGTTCAACAACTGAGTTCTTGATAATTTCTCCCGGAATAGTCATGGCTTCCGCTCCTACCTTTCTCCCCATATGCTCCGCGCCTTCCCTCGTTTCCTTCATTCTCGTTCAGTTCCACAACAGCCAAGAATCAGTTAATAACTGATTCGTAATCTTGAATTACTTTTACGCAGGGTTATGGTTATTTATGATAGGGATATTACATACTCCCCCCCTTAACAAGAACACCGTCCTCGGTGTTCATCTCTCGGTGGAACCTTAGATCTTACTCATGATATGAACATCAAAACCGCACAAAAAGTGATCCTTGCTCTTTATCAGATATTTCATTCCAAGGAATGACAATAAACAAAATAGTAATGATATAATCATAAGAAAGATCAATATTCATAATCATTCATAACTGCAAAAATATGCAAGTTCTATTTACCACCGCTTAGCCCTTATTTGAATTCATATTATACGAAAACAAATCTCTTATCAACTTACCATACTTACCAATTACTCTTGAAAATCATGAGTACTTTCACGTAAGAATTTTAATAGTGATTGAACAACCCATCAACCCTCCATGGTAAGTAATTCCTGTAATGTATGACTAACAAATTCAATCGCATTAGTCACAATATTTCGAGTCAAATGAAATACTTTTATCTATCAATCAATTGTGCAATGTTAGATGATATTTAATTTCACAGTACTTTTACAAGTACTTAGGAGCTCATCATTGTTGCACATGCATACTGAATTAACTCTCATTAAAGACATCCACAGAGTATTTTTTAAAAGTACCAAAAAAACACCTAGCTCTCTAAAAGTCAATCACTGCATCAAGTGAATATAGCCTTAGCCCCTACTAAGACATTCACAAGATTAATAATACAACAAAGGAATTAAAATTTCCAATAACTCTTTATTGAGCATTAAGCTCATTTCCTGTTAAATGTGCATAACATATTTCACACAACTATATATAGAATTTATTTTTAACATCACATATAACTGATTAATTAATTTCTTTAGCTATGAGAATCACAATAGACTAAAGAATTCCCAACCCATGGGAACTGGTTTCCACAACCAGATCGAGTCATTTTCACATCCAGATAGTTTCTTTGATAGAGACCCTACCAGGTTTAACATGGAATTCCACTGGCCAACCAGCTCAAGAATTCCAATGACCACATAGGGTCCAATATAGGATTCCTCTTGGCAGCGTCCTGTCTATTCCTCTGACAGCGTCCCGTCTATGAGGAATTTTAGGCCTCCTCCAACAGGCTCCAAATCAACAGAGTTGCCTCAGGCTTTTTACCCTCTTCACCATCTTGGCATACTCTTTCCCTTATTGAGATCATTGATCTCTAGGGAGAGGAAATCCGGGCAAACAAGTACCATCAACCCCTTCGGGCAGGTAACTTCCATCAACCCAAAATCAGGCAGACAAGTACCATCAACCCCTCCGGGCAGGTAACTGTCATCAACCCAAGGCATTCCAACCTTTCACAATCCGGGCAGACAAGTACCATCAACCCCTCCGGGCAGGTAACTGTCATCACCCAAGGCATTCCAACCTTTCACAATCTGGGCAGACAAGTACCATCAACCCCTCCGGGCAGGTAACTGTCATCAACCCAAGGCATTCTAGCCTTTCACAACTATTTGCAACTGTCTGGCATGTTAAATTTCTCTTTTATCATTCTTTCCCAAAGTAATTTACGTAATGCACCATATGAACATTATCATAAACAAAATATACATGCATGCACACCATGCATTTACACTTAACCCTCATCATGGGTCCACAACACCTAGATTGATGGGAAACATATCTATCATACATGTTGTATGCATTCAAATTTTCCATGTAACACAATTAATGCATATCATATAACTTTATTCTTTCTCATTTATAATTTCAATTCATATTTCAACGATTTATGTGATGAGTTTTCTTGTTGCCATTAAGCTACCTCTTCTTAATCCCATTAGCAACATTGGTTATACATATGCATCCTTTTAACAAGTATTCAATTTCCAAATTTTTTCATGCATACAATATCGTCATGTATAAAAGCATAGTATAATTGTCAACAATAGTTGAGTTAATGATCTAAACATTTCCAATTTCCCGTAGTTTGTTGTCTTAATCCATACCGTCATTAGTGGAATATTATCTTACGTTTACTATGGCCAGAATTGGCCATGCATCATTAATATAATTAAGAATAATCAAGGTGTTCTGACCAATCATTGGTTCAACATGCATAGCTAACTAATTAAACTACCCTTATCAGAAGCAATTCCTCTACTATGCAATTAGAAGCATGATCCCCTAAGTGTCACCCATGCACTAGAGTTACCACTTGATGTTAGATGCAACAACTATCTTATCACTACTACGTGACCATTTCAGAATAATGACTTCAAGGAGACATTACGAAAATCACTAACATCAACACACTATAGTTATCATTTTCCAACTCCTTAAGCATGGTCAAAGGAATACTCACATGCACATCAAGCGCTATCTGGTCATCACCAAACTTAGCGATTCTTTTCCCTTCTCCGTCTGTCCCTACAGCATGGTCTTCTCCCTTCTCCTTGCTTCCTTTTTCATTTGAAAGCATCTATAGTTGGGGAAGGTAGTTAGAGTTTACTAATAACTTCATTAACATAGGTAGTCTATTTATGAATAATTGTCACATGTAATTCTACCATGAATGGGTCCTAGAAATGTTACCCACTGAACATGCTTCTACAATTAACTTCACACTAGAATGCAACATGCATAAGAATCCGTCATTCCCATAGTAGAGATAAATTCAACCATCATTAAATCGAGGCTCAAAGGATTTTTATCTCACAACTAGTAATGATTAACATAAACACACACCATGCTAGTGAATCTCAAATAATTAAGACATAAGCATACACTATTCATCAAGCATTCTCATGGTGAGTAAAATTAAGAACTCTTCTCATAAAATTGTCATACACATTCCACGAATGTGACATCAATCAAGCATCACTTGTTTACGAATTGTAATAATCTTAAATCTAATGCAATTAATGCATATAAGTTCTATTGGTTAGTCATGCAATACTAACCAATCTCAACTACCAATCATCTTCAAGCATCTATGACAAGACTGAATCAAAAATTAGTTATTAAAATCAAGTCGATTCAAGCAGATAAAGTTTTCTACTGCATGCCAAAATATCCATATCAAATAGCACAGAAATACACAGTTACAAATCTGGAAAACCAGGAACAAAACTTACGAGAACTATCTTCTTAGAATGCAATATTGTAAATATAATAACATGCACATATTTTAATTCAAGAGAATCAAGCAAGATACTTATCTTTTTCCTGGCAGCCTCCACACCGCATGATCCCGATGTCAAAACCGCTCTTCACTTTCTCTTCATTATGCTACACCACCACGGAGCTCGACGAGGGCCTCACAGATGAGAAATCATGTACAGAGGGTCCAAAACAATGGTTGAAGTGCAAATCATTGCCATAAGTACCAATTATTTCCTCCTCCGGCTCTGTCTTGATATTTCCCTTTGAAGATTTATTCCATGCACCACAACTGGCAAATATTTATGACTGTCTTCAGGTGGATGTTGCGCATGCACTAGCTCTTGCCCCTGCTTGTCTTTCACAGTCTCTTTTTTTTTTAAAACACCATATCGTCAAATCCAAGGACATCCCCGTATTTTACATTCATGCATTGACTCATTAAAATTAGTTCATTGCAACATCAATCCTGTTTAATAAATACATCATTCTTATCGCCATATTTGCAAATCAAAAGTGGGTTGTTGATTGTCACTTTCGTCAATGAGTGTTCAAGATTGTTCGTAAGTGTAATGAGTGTTCAATATTGTTCTTAAGTGCGACAAAAGTTTCATTGTCTTTTATCATCATCAGGAATCCAATGTCATGAACATAGTTACGCAGCAACTTTATTACTTACTACTCAAAGCAGCTATAAACATGATTCACACATATCATGCTGAAGGTAGTGTACTACACAAATCAATATGCAAATGGTTAAACACATACCTGAGTTAATGCCATTGGTGGCGTACCTCAATTTCTTTTCCGCTTACCAATTCCCAAAGTCGCCAATACTGCAACCTTTAGCTCTGATACCACTTGTAACATACCCCGGTAACCTCGCATGTAAAAGTAGGGAGTTAGAATTTTTTTTATACAAATTACCACAAGTAATTATCCAATTCACAACTCCACAATTCATCATTAACCATTAGATATAATATTCATTAGTACATCAAGTAAATTGCCATCAAAGACAGTATGTTACATAACCAATGCATAACCTTTAACCACCATTGTGGTAGTGTAATAACATAAACTGTCTCATGAATCCTTGCATCCATTTCATGATTTCCATAAACATATTAATTAATCTCATACTTAGACAATATGATCATGCCATAAAATAAAGAACCATCAACATCAAGGATTCATCATCATCAAACTAACACAAAAGGCAATCACACCATTGAACACCAATATACCCTGGAAACCCCGTAGGGTGAAAACCAGCAAATGTTTAATTTTATTATTAAACGCTCGTGAGGGTGTTCACCCCTCACTCAATGGCTCATAAGGGATTCCATCCCTTAACCATTGTTATGAAATCATTACAATGAATTATCATTAAGTTGTCACATAACTAGCTAAAAGCTAATACAGCTTCCATGTAATTTTTTACTTACATACCGCCACATACAACATTTCTTGTAGCATGATTGTTCTAGCAATGGATGATCTTGCAACTCTAACTCATCTGCACGGCCCGTTAATCCTTTTCCCGCCACAATGTTAAACATCACTTTTCTTTGGTACCAACCGCCATCGTTTCCTGTCAATGTTGTCGTCAACAAGCTTTGACAACAAGATTAGATACCATATTAATGAATCAATAATCAACCTCTAAAAGAGATCTTTTAACATCTACTCATCTGCATGAGCAAGTATAACATACTAATTAACTAGTGCATATTTTCAAGTAAATTCTTATTCTACTTTTCACAATGCTTATTCACACTCAAGCATATTTCTCTTTAAGAGAACTAATCATTAGTTTTACAAGTCCATGTTCTCATTATCAACATTGGCATCATGATTACATTTATAAATAATCATATTAACTAGAACTGCACATATTCATAAAGGGCACAAGCACTAAGGCTTTCCTTCGAAGGGACTAACTAAAATATCAGTTATAATCTTCTTGCATGAAAATTTACATAAACGTTGTCAAAAGAACTAGTCCCTTAGCTATCACTTTTGATGCATGCGAATAAATAAAGCATTCTCACACAACCTGTAGTCTTTTCGTGCATGCGAATATATATCCTTTCTAAAGAAAGCTAACAAAATCTCATGTGCATACACATCTCATTCAACAAGAAGCTAAGATAATAGTTATGTGAGCATAATAGTAATCACCTATCATTTTCCTAAGGAAATATGGCCCAATAGTTCTTCTAGCCATACAAAGAATATATCTTTAGAACACATTGACTATTCTTTACGCATCCAATAGCTTATCATAAGAGCCATCATAAGAGCCCTCCTTGAAAGTATGCAAAACATAATCCCTTTTCTACAATTCTATCAACATTTCATGTAAACAATTACATAATTCTTTCTTAAGGGAAGTCATTATAACCTCATTTCACTATATTCCTATATGAAGGATTCTCAAGCTTCCCTTTCGAGAAATTATTAAAGATATCCATCTTTATGCATAAAAATCAAGATACAAAAACAAGGTTAACTTACCCTTTATGCATCAAAATCAAGAAGTCAACACAACTCGTCTAACAAGACAATCTTTCAAGAGATTATATTTTTCAAGAAAGTTAACATGACCACTTTCTCTATGTACACACAAAATCACAATAGCTACCCTTACGTGCATGCAACATGTGTCTTTCCTAACACAATTACTTTTACTCAATGCACATTATCTTTTCATGAAACAAGTAGGGTTCTTGATATGATATGAACACTATTCATATATCTTTCAAAAATAGGAAACTCTATTTTTGTTTCAAGAAATCTACGCATAAAAGCCATCCTCTTCATACATGAAGTATGCACACTTTCCTAAAAGGAAAACTATATTTATGTGTATATAACACATAATCTTTCTTCAAGAAAGTTAGAAGAGAATATCTATGTGCCTAGAAGCACATCATTAGCCATCTCTATCATGCATGTAATGCATAGTTATCAGCTAGTATCATAATGCAATAAGCATATATATCTTTTTCAAGAAACTTCTATTAAATAAAAATACATATTTTAATTCAAGAAAACTTGGCCACTTTTCACGCTATGTCCTCAAGACATTTATATGCCTCATCTTCTTTTCTCAAGAAGATATTTTGGGCTATATTTAGCAAGGATTTCATTCCAAGAAAATGACAAATCTACTTAGTTTTTAACACACAAGATTCACATGTAATCTTTGTAATAAAATCTACACATTTACTTAGATTCTGTGTGCATATTGCCTATTTTCCTTTCAAGAAATAGAATCTAAATAACATGTGTACTTAGGTTTCTCTAGAATTTATCAAATATCTTTAACGCACTCTCATAAAAATTGCTCCAATCTTAGTTGAAGAATAACCATTTTCAACGCAAATATTCTTTTAAATTCTGAACAGTTCCAACATATTGTTCATGCAAGATTAAATGAAGAACTGAGCATTTACATCACTTGTTTATTTCCAGGAAGACTAATGAATGACCCAAACCCAGGTCTGTAAATACTTATAACAGAAATCAAGTCTATTCAAGCAGATAAAGTTTTCTACTGCGTGCCCAATATCCATATCAAATAGCAGAGCAATAGACAGTTACAAATCTGGAAAAACCCTCAGTTGTCACAAAAAAATAATAGCAAGAGAACTACTACGTTCAGAACAGAAGTAAGCTCTGGAGTATTAACGGAGTTGAAGCCACGCTTATATATATGCAATTTGGGAACAAAACTTACCAGAATTCTCTTTTCAGAATGCAATATTGTAAATATAATAACATGCACATATTTGAATTCAAGAGAATCCAGCAAGATACTTATCTTTTCAGTTTCAAGAAGCCGCTCGGCTTTGCCTGAGTCGAAGAAGGGGACGCGTTGCCATGCAAATCATGACGTTTTACTTCAAACATGCAACTACCGTGCGCAGATTTAAACACTTTGTGAACTTTTCAAACTCAATTCCCTCGATTCCCTCTGCGTCTTCTCTATCTCTATCTCGTCACCAAATTCAACACGCTGCTGCCAATTACACAATCTCAGACGAAGCCCCTTCCCTTTCTCACTCTGAGCACAATAACTTTGGGAATGTGAATGGTAATAGTAATGAGGCTGAGGAGGACTCGACATCGCTGTCACTATCAATGATAGTTTATGAAACGGTTTCGTGGACCAGTGGACATGCCTGCAAGAAACAACTTCCTTCTCGTCATATGCTCCGCGCCTTCCCTCGTTTCCTTCATTCTCGTTCAGTTCCACAACAGCCAAGAATCAGTTAATAACTGATTCTTAATCTTGAATTACTTTTACGCAGGGTTATGGTTATTTATGATAGAGATATTACATACTCCCCCCCTTAACAAGAACACCGTCCTCGGTGTTCATCTCTCGGTGGAACCTTAGATCTTACTCATGATATGAACATCAAAACCGCACAAAAATTGATCCTTGCTCTTTATCATATATTTCATTCCAAGGAATGACAATAAACAAAATAGTAATGATATAATCATAGGAAAGATCAATAGTCACAAGCATCCATAACTGCAAAATTATGCAAGTTCTAATTGCTACCACTTGGCCCTTATTCAAATTCAAAAACCAAACTCTATATCAACTTACCATTACTTACCATCTACTCTTGAAAATCATGAGCACTTTCGCGTAAGCTTTTTGATAGTGATTGAGCAACCCATCAACTCTCCATGGTAAGTAATCCTTTAATGGATGACTAACAAATTCAATCGCATTAGTCAAATACTTTTAACTATCAATCAATTGTGCAATGTTAGATGATATTTAAATCACAGTACCTTTACAAGTACATAAAGAACACCAACACTACTCATCAGCATGATAAATCATGTCACCACATGCACAGTGAATAATTCTCACTAAAGGCATCCACAAAGTACCCCTAAAGGTACCAAAAGGGCGCCTAGCTCTCTAATCATCAAAACAGTCAATTACTGCATCATTTGAAAATTGTCTTAGCCTCTACTAAGATGTTTACAAGATTAATAATACAACAAAGGAATTAAAATTTCCAATAACTCATTATTGAGCACTAAGCTCTTTTCCTGTTAAATGTGCATAACATATTTCACACAACTATATGTAAAATTCAATTTTAACACAACATATAGCCAATTAGTTAATTCCTTTAGCTATGAGAACCACAATAGGCTAAAGAATTCCCAACCCATGGAAACTGGTTTCCACAACCAAGTCGAGTCATTTTCACATCCAGACAGTTTCTTTGATAGAGACCTTACCAGGTCCAACATGGAATTCCACTGGCCAACCAACTCAAGAATTCTATGGAGAGGAGATCCGGGCAGACAAGTACCATCAACCCCTTCGGGCAGGTAACTTCCATCAACCCAAAATCAGCCGGACAAGTACCATCAACCCCTCCGGGCAGGTAACTGTCATCAACCCAAGGCATTCCAACCTTTCACAATCCGGGCAGACAAGTACCATCAACCCCTCCGGGCAGGTAACTGTCATCAACCCAAGGCATTCCAACCTTTCACAATCTATCTGCAACTGTCTGGCATGTTAAATTTCTCTTTTATCATTCTTTCCCAAAGTAATTTACGTAATGAACCATATGAACATTATCATAAACAAAATATACATGCATGCACACCATGCATTTACACTTAACCCTCATCATGGGTCCACAACACCTAGATTGATGGGAAACATATCTATCATACATGTTGTATGCATTCAAATTTTCCAAGTAACACAATTCATGCATATCATATAACTTTATTCTTTCTCATTTATAATTGCAATTCATATTGCAACGATTTATGTGATGAGTTTTCTTGTTGCCATTAAGCTACCTCTTCTTAATCCCATTAGCAACATTGGTTATACATATGCATCATTTTAACAAGCATTCAATTTCCAAATTTTTTGATGCATACAATATCGTCATGTATAAAAGCATATGCAAGTATAATTGTCAACAATAGTTGAGTTAATGATCTAAACATTTCCAATTTCCCATAGTCTGTTGTCTTAATCCATACCGTCATTAATGGAATATTATCTTACGTTTACTATGGCCAGCATTGGCCATGCATCATTAATATAATTAAGAATAATCAAGGTATTCTGACCAACCGTTGGTTCAACATGCATAGCTAACTAATTAAACTACCCTTATTGGAAGCAATTCCTTTACTTATGCAATTAAAAGCATGATCCCCTAAGTGTCACACATGCACTAGAGTTACCCCTTGATGTTAGATGCAATAATTATCTTATCACTACCATGTGACCACTTCAGAATAATGACTTCAAGGAGACATTACGAAAATCACTAACATCAACACACTATAGTTATCATTTTCCAACTCCTTAAGCATGGTCAAAGGAATACTCACATGTACATCAAGTGCTATCTGGTCATCACCAGACTTATCGATTCTTTTCCCTTCTCCGTCTGTTCCTATAGCATGGTCTTCTCGCTTCTCCTTGCTTCCTTTTTCCTTTGAAAGCATCTACAGTTGGGGAAGGTAGTTAGAGTTTACTAATAACTTCATTAACACATGTAGTCTATTTATGAATAATTGTCACATGTAATTCTACCATGAATGGGTCCTAGAAATGTTACCCACTGAACATGCTTCTACAATTAACTTCACACTAGAATGCAACATGCATAAGAATCCGTCATTCCCATAGTAGAGATAAATTCAACCATCATTAAATCGAGGCTCAAAGGATTTTTATCTCACAACTAGTAATGATTAACATAAACACATACCATGCTAGTGAATCTCAAATAATTAAGATATAAGCATACACTATTCATCAAGCATTCTCATGGTGAGCAAACTTAAGAACTCTTCTCATAAAATCGTCATACACATTCCACGCATGTGACATCAATCAACCATCACTTTTTTACGAATTGTAATAATCTTAAATCTAATGCAATTAATGCATATAAGTTCTATTGGTTAGTCATGCAATACTAACCAATCTCAACTACCAATCATCTTCAAGCATCTATGACAAGACTGAATCAACAATTAGTTATTACAATCAAGTCTCACTACTTATTGTATATTTCCAATATCTAAAGGGGTTCTTACAACGTCCTTTTAAAACACTATATCGTCAAATCCAAGGACATCCCCGTATTTTACATTCATGCATTGACCCATTAAAATTAGTTCATTGCAACATCAATCCTATTTAATAAATACATCATTGTTATCACCATATTTGCAAATCAAAAGTGGGTTGTTGATTTTCACTTTCGTCTATGAGTGTTCAAGATTTTTCATAAGTGTAATGAGTGTTCAATATTTTTCTTAAGTGCGACAAAAGTTTCATTGTCTTTTATCCTCATTAGGAATCCAATGTCATAAACATAGTTATGCAACAACTTTATTACTTACTACTCAAAGCAGTTTAAACACAAATCACACTTATCATGCCGAAAGTAGTGTACTATGTAAATCAATATGTGAATGGTTAAACTCATACCTGAGTTAATGCCTACTGATGGCGTACCTCAATTTCCTTTCCGCTTACCAATTCCCAAAGGCGCCAGTACTGCAACCTTTAGCTCTGATACCACTTGTAACATACCCCGGTAACCTCGCATGTAAAAGTAGGGAGTTAGATTTTTTTTATACAAATTACCACAAGTAATTATCCAATTCACAACTCCACAATTCATCATTAACCATTAGATATAATATTCATTCGTACATTAAGTAAATTGCCATCAAAGACAGTAAGTTACATAACCATTGCATAACCTTTAACCACCACTGTGGTAGTGTAATAACATAAACTGTCCCATGAATCCTTGCATCCATTTCATGATTTCCATAAACATATTAATTAATATTAAACTTGGACAATATGATCATGCCATCAAATAAAGAACCATCAACATCAAGGATTCATCATCATCAAACTGACACAAAAGGCAATCACACCATTGAACACCGATATACCCTGGAAACCCCGTAGGGTGAAAACCAGCAAACGTTTAATTTTATTATTAAACGCTCGTGAGGGTGTTCACCCCTCACTCAATGGCTCATAATGGATTCCATCCCTTAACCATTATTATGAAATCATTACAATGAATTATCATTAAGTTGTCACATAACTAGCTAAAAGCTAATACAGTTTCCATGTAATCTTTTACTTACATACCGCCACATACAACATTTCTTGTGGCATGATTGTTCTAGCAATGGATAATCTTGCAACTCTAACTCATCTGCATGGCCCGTTAATCCTTTTCCCGCCACAATGTTAAACATCACTTTTCTTTGGTACCAACCGCCATCGTTTCCTGTCAATGCTGTCGTCAACAAGCTTTGACAACAAGATTAGATACTATATTAATGAATCAATAATCAACCTCTAAAAGAGATCTTTTAACATCTACTCATCTGCATGAGCAAGTATAACATACTAATTAACTAGTGCATATTTTCAAGTAAATTCTTATTCTACTTTTCACAATGCTTATTCACACTCAAGCATATTTCTCTTTAAGAGAACTAATCATTAGTTTTACAAGTCCATGTTCTCATTATCAACATTGGCATCATGATTACATTTATAAATAATCATATTAACTAGAACTGCACATATTCATAAAGGGCACAA
>APFE031214120.1:394093-415128 GCA_000404065.3 Pinus taeda | reverse complement strand
GACAAAGATAACTCGGTCCTTTTCAATTTTAGAGAGTCTGAAAGGGATGGAAAGGAAACTCCAATGATTATTTTTCGTCATATAATCCCTTAAGTTCAAAAAAGAATAAAATAATATGAAAGGGATGAATTTTCGATAGTTTTAATGAGCCGAACAAGACAAGCACTCCATCTTTTTGTGTAATAATCCCTGAAGTCCAAAAAGATTAAAATATAGAGGAGGGATAACACTTCCAATGACTTTAACGAGCTGGAGAGGCTAATTGCTCGGCAATCTTTTCATATTTTACGAGTTAGTTGAAAAGAGCTTAAAGGAGACTCATTTTTCGAGGAATGAGTGATGATTTCGGGTAGCAGTTGATTCCAGGTAAGGTTTGAAATTTTCCAATCATGATAGCGTCACAAGGATGGCTAACAGAATCACTCTTTTGTAGATATTCCTCGAAAGGGGTAAACAATCAAATGGAGGCAAATGATCGGCTAAAACAGAGTGGAGGTGATGATGAGAACATGAGCAAGGCTCAAAAGCTAATGATAATGCATTCGCAATGGTTATTTATCGGGGATCGGTTCATTTTTTAATGAGCTTAAACTTTGGGGGAAACATTTGCTCATTGCTTATGTTTATTTTTTAACGAGCTTGAATTCCGCGTTAAAACTTCTCGTGCCAGTCATGTAATAAGGATATCTCATCTAAGATGCCATTTTTTATGGAGCTTGCACCTTTTAAATCTTTTCCCCGGATCCTTTCTTTATGCAAGCTAGGAAATGACCAATCCTACGAGTTTAAAGGGTTAGAGGACCTACAAATTTAAAAAATAAATGATCGCTCTTCGCTTGCATGCAAAAAGGTTTTCATGCCCCCAGGTATAACGAAAAATTTCTATGTTACCATACAGCAGCTCTTACTTTTGCAAGATAGTTTCCATCCATGTTGCAGATAGAAACACTTCCTGGCTTAGTCCATCTAGACCAGGGTGGTTTTAAATCCCAACGTCCTAACCTTGACGAGGGAATCTTATTTTGGTCTAACTCCCTTTTCCTGTAAGGACGGGTGTCAGACCAGTCATCTTCCTTTGCGGAAACCTACTTTATACCTAGAGTTTCCCTGCCGAAGCAGGCCAGAGTGCATGCCCCCTGGGTTTCAGCCATATCCTCCCGAATCAATCGCGCTCATCAGGCGGATGGACTGGAGATCGATGAGACATTCCTTGCATGAAAATACCATTTAGGGATGGAATTTGACTATTTTCTATGTGTGGACTGAGCAATGATAGCTGGTCTATGAGCTTGACCATTCTGCCTTCATGCAGAAAACACATTACTCTAAAGAGTGAGGAGATGACGGCTCCCATGCAATAAATATAGTCACTCCCAAGGAGTAGATTATAATCTAGGGGTCCTTGGAATACCATCATGTTCATGTGAACAATTTTCCTTCTCACCATAATGGGCACATTGGGAAGGATCCCTAATGGTCGACTGGTTCCTTTGTCAAAGCCTGTCATATTTCTCATTTCAGGTAAAAGCGATGGCGAACCAAGCACTTTCCAAGCAGTTGAGGAAAGGATACTCACAGAAGCCCCTTCATCTATGATGGTACCAGACATGACCATTCTGTAAGCTTGTACAATGATTCATAATGGTACACTAGCTGGTAAACAGGGTCTGCCTAGTAGATTCCAGTCGAAGGAAACGACTAGGTTGCTTGGAGGTGGGACCGAATAGACGGCTGGATACAACTCTGATGAACTTCCTTCCCGCGGTAAAGGAACGGGTGGATTGCCCCCAAGTTCATCGGAGTCTGTGTTTACGAGAGGAATTTGAATGGTTTCGTTCTCTTGCTCTTTAGTGATGGTATCATTCGAAGATGATCCCTCTGAAGGCAAAATTGGGTCAACTGCCACCTCGACCTTTTGACTTTTGTCAGGTATGGATTCAGAGGGTTCATTTTCAGTGATAGACGCTTTGACCAACCACAACAGCGTGTCGATCAGATTTTCAACCAGTGGTGGACTTGGCAAGAGTTTCTTATATCCAGGAGGGAGTCGTCGCGATGAAGCAGGACGGTCATCCAAAACTCTTTTAGCTTCATCTAGGAAAGGACAACGGTGGAAGGCGTGATCGCCTTCACACAGTTTACAAGGAAATTTGTGATTCCCTTTATGTCCAAATACTTCTCTTTCACTGGTTGAAGATGTACTTTCAACATGATCATCAGATGTTGATGACACCAGATTGTGCAAACGAGGAGACCAGTCCCTTAAGATGTGAGGGATGCAAGGACAATCTCGATGATAGTGATCTCCTTTGCAAATGACACATGGAGATTTAGGTTTAGATGGTGTGGTGTGAGAATTTTTGCTAGACGACACATGGTTTCCCCCTTTTTATTTTGGCTCCTTCTTCTTCTTTTCCTTTTTCTCTTTCCACTTCTTCTTCTTCTTAGTTACTTGATCTTTAGCTTTACCAGCTTCATCAAGCGAAGAGGAAGGAGGAGAGGGAGAAACGGACGAAGTGGAAGGTTGGGGGGTAACTCTAGCATCACCTAGTTTCTGACTTGACTGTTTAGGAATTACGGTATTCTGAACGACAGAGGTAGAGAAGAGCCATACGGGCAAACCAATCGTTAACCCTGGAAGTGACAATGTGGCCATATGGGGTGCACCAACATCTCCCCAAGAGGAGAAAGGACTAGGATTTCCTCCAAGGGGAAATCCTTGGTTGGTAGACTCCATTTTTCTCAACCTGAAGACCAATGAGGGAACTTGTGGGGTTATTCTGATTAAAATAAATTTTAGACGCTTTGACACAACTTGCTTTTTCAATTTTTAAGAGTCGAGAAAAAACAAAAGATGACTCTAGTCGCCTTCGATTTTTAATGAGCCTGAAGTGACAAGTGCTCAGATGGACCTTTTCCTTGAAGGAGTTTGAAAAGGAACGAAAGAGACTTCTCTGGAAATATAGGTAGAGGGATTACCAAACCAATCGCAAAACTGCAGAATACTTTTTACGGTATGATAGTCAATCTTCCCGAATGCTGTGTTCAGTGCATTGCGATCGATAGGGCGGTAGACACGGCTTCCTAAGGATAAAGGATATAGCCTATTGTGGTCTCCCAATATATACTCGATGGTACGTGCGAGCACAAGTATGTACTGGCACTTTTCGTCTCAAAGTGGAGGAATCACCCAACCAACAACGAAAACAACAATTACCAGGTTTTATGACGCCGGAATACGTCTGTATAGATTCATTAAATTTATTTTATAGTTGATCTTGTTTAAAAATTTTCCTTTCAGGTTCACCGCGTGATGTGTATACAATTCCTAAAATGCAGTCTAAGATAATAAACAAATGTTTAATCTTCTTTTGGCAATGAAAATCCTAGCTACTAAGGAAAGAGAACTGAGGGTCTTTCAACAAAGAGCACAGAGCACACACTAAATGCACTATCCTAAATCAAACCAAGCAGTCTAAATGAAAATGCACATGCATGTATTTGTTTTCAGCCTTCTTAATGTATGAATGACAAGAAGAATGCTAAGTGCAAATTTAAATTATCTTCCAAAGCGAAAATACTAACAAATTTCTTTTTCAAAATGAAATGAAGATGAGGACGACACTTTGCAATTTTGAAATGAAAATTGTTTTTGACACTTGAAAAACTACTAATTCAAATCACATACAAGAGGAATAGTACAATCGACTATCAAGAACAATGGGATTCTCTTCTATGGCTGAAAATGACACTTGCGACACTTCCAGATCAAGAAACGACAATATGATTACGCTAATTCTCTGTAAAAGAGAACTGAAAATGGCACACAATACATAAAAACACTTACAGTTATTTTCACAATGGAGGTGGAATGATGGAAGAGAAGGGGGTTTCCACAGAGATATATCGACCACAGATAGCAAAACTCCTGAAGAGAACTGAAAAGAGCGAAAAAAAACCAAAGTATGAAGGTAAATTTAACCTTCCCTTACCATCGCACCTGTCACACCGGGAATCCAGTATGCAGCGCACCTACTGCACATGGGAAGTGCGATGCATAAAGACTGCCTTGAAGGAAGGGTGCGATGGTACCAGTGCGATACTTTTATCTAGTATTTGATCACAATTTTCAATTCAGTTCGGGGATTTAGGCCGAGTAAGTGATGTTCAGTAAATATAAATCACAAGGGTTGATCTAAGGAGGTTACTAGAGCCACCACTTAGGGAAATTAGAGTGTTTTCAGATTGATTGTTCAATTTATAAACAAAACCCAGAGATAGACTGAAGCAACATTGATCTACTTTGCACTTGCATAGCAAATGCAGTTCGAAGGCTTGCTGGCTTGACTTCAGGCTCCGTCTGTAAGTTTATAAAACAAACAATAATAGACTAACAAACAATCTATTCACTCCCCAGTGGAGTCACCATTTTGTTACTGGGAATAATGTCCACTTAGAGCTGCTACTCCCACTAAGACTGGTAGCTATCTTAGAAACAAACAAGTTAAAACTACTTTTGTTTTCCTTTATGAAAAATACACAAGAGGGGAACAAAGGGCACCAACCTTTGTCTTGCGCCTGGTTCCTTGGGAATATGGAAAATAATACGATGCCTACATGCGCAATAAGGGAATCCAGAGGCTCACACCACCATACTCATAAGTAATACTAGGATCCACATCCTTCCTAAGAAGTCCATAATCCACTACAAAGTCAAATATGCATCCAATGTCTAGCACTATAATCTTGCGCCACTTGTCCTCTCAGCAAATAGTTATCGACTCATTATTCTAGGGTGCACTCCCAATGTGCATCTGATTCCATTTGGCAATGCTAATGACCAAAACAAATCCATCCGTGACCTTCCCTTCTCTGCTACACAGTCTCTTGGGAATCTAGTCACCCCTTCTATGTAGTCATTCACCTTCCAAGTTCTGCTGGCACCCCCATCCTGGGTAGTCCATCCCTTGGCAAGGCTTCCTCGCATTGAAAGATACAAAAACCAAGGCATATACCTGCCTCAACACATCATACTGGTCATATCATGCTCATGGAAATCAATGGACACTATTGGGTACCAGTGTCCCACAATGGCCTTGCTCTTGAAGTGCTTTACCAGCGTACTGTTGCATGTTACAATTCCTTTGTTGTTGCTGCTAATTCTTGCAGTTGATTTCAACCACCAAATTGGGTATGTTCATGCTTCCTATACAAAGAACATAACTTCCATTAGATTCAAAATAAATTGAAATAAATTCACATCATACCTCATTTGTAGCTTGCCAATAAGGTACATTTGCAATCATGTTTGCTTCCTGTCACAACAAATCAAACTAGCATATTTGACCAGATAAACATATATAAACATATCACATCAGGATAGCTCAAACACAACCATCATAGATCATAAATCACATGTAACCATCATAAACCAAAATCATAAATCCCATATAATCATCATATACCATAGTCCTAAATCACATGCAAAATAAAACTGAAATAAAATGATGATACTTATCCTTTCCTCAATCCTTAGTTCTACCTTTGTTCTTTTGTATAGAGATCGGATTGGTTGCCACACCCAGCAAACACACAGTGCCTTCTCCTCTACTAGGTGCACATACCCATAGTGTGCATCACACACATACAACCACACTTGACACACAACACCATGCATTACATGCACCTACACCTGATGTACAGTGCACACACCTACAACTAGTGTACAACACACTGCATCCATCTATACTCGATGTGAAATACCACCCAATACATGTACCTACACAGAGTACTACACCACGTGTATGCACACCACAATACCATGACTACATGATGCATGTACATAATATCACATGCCCATAACACAAGATGTATGACATGCACACAATACCACATGTGCACCAATACCATATGTACAACATGTACATAGTACCACTGGTACACCACACCACTACACAATGTGTGCACAACATCACATGTACATGGCACCACTTGATCAACGTGTACACAACGCCACATGTACACTACACCACTATAGAATGCGTACACAATACCACACGCACGATATGTATGCGACACCACATGTACACAACGCCATATGCACGATATGTACATAGCACCACATGCACACAACGCCACTTGTACAATGTGTACACATCACCACATGCACATAGCACCACTTGTACAATCATGCAAAACACACCATATGTACATAGTACCAATGCACCACATGCATGCAACACCACTTGTACATAGCACTGCATATCCAACACGTACATAGCATCATCTGCAAACAACACTGCATATCCAACATGTGCATAGCACCATATGCACAAAACACTGCATATTCATCATGCACACAGTGCAATATGTACACAATACCACATATACAACATGTACATAGCACCATATGCACACATTCCGCATATACGTAGTGAAGACAGTACCATACGTATACAACACCCCATATGTAATATTCACACAACCCTATTTGCACCATCATGTACATAACATTACATAAATAACATGTACACATGATATGCATACACAACACCACAAGTTCACACATCATAGATGCAACATGTACAACATATACAACATATGCATAATAGTAGTACCACACATCCAAAACCATATTGTTCTTACCAAGAAACCTTGCTTCCAGTATCTCATCCATGCTTATCCTAGCATGCTACAGACCACACTACTTTCACTTTGTTGATGTATCCTTCAACATTACCTGTCATAACATAAACATAGGCATAATACAAGTATACAATATCAAATCATATCCACATGATACTAACCTCATATATTTATCGTGACTATTCTTCCCAATTGATTCTTCCTAAGACCAGGAACCTCTTCATGTTTTTCTCTTGCATAAGCAATCATTCCTCCACAAGAATGATCCCTGATAACCATGTTATATAGTAACATAGATACATGGATACCTACACGCATATATAAATGTTAGCATAAAACAATCATGATCCCGTCAGACAACGACATACATACATATATATTATGTATACGTATATAAACATAACAAAATCATGATTATAACATAATTACCATATAACATAAGGTCTAGGTCAAGATAACTTCCTTATTTATGCACAAGCATTGAGAGAAATAGTTCCCAACATAGCCAAAGCATATGACACCTCTGATTCATTTACTTTACCTTTTCTGGTTACAATTCTTGTGTCTACATTGCTACCATCCATTTACCACAATGGACCTAGCCAGTCCAATTGACTATCATAGTCTTACCTTCTGCTGCGCTTACTCATACACTGAGCTTCATCTAAGTCTTATATTATAGGTTGGGTACCACACATATCTCCAAATTTCCATCAAATTTCTTCTTTCCCAACCAATTTCCAAGACTCAAAACATAAAAGGCAAGACAAGAAACAAACAAGAAGAAGACCATAAAACCAATAACAACATGACTCCACAAACAAAGTGGTATGGCCATACACTAGGCATAAAAAAAGTTGTAAATCAAGCTCAACAATTCATAAAAGACCCAAAAGCACATGACTGGCACCATGACTCAATCCCCATCGTTCCCAGGGAAAGCTCAACTTGAGCCTTCTTCAAGATTTCATGGCAATCTCTCTTGCCATGCAACTCCCTGCATCATGCTCACACATGTCAACCATATGTTCCAAGTATCAAGACAATCATATTTATCAATTTGAATTCAACTTTTACTAACAATCATGTCATAATCCATAGTCATTAGACATAATGCTACAACTATCAACTACATTCAAGTACATATGAACTGTCTCGACACATATGTGTTAGTACAATCATCTTAAAGCAAAATCATTTGAACATATACTCATATTAAGCAATCAAAACTTACCATGTTAAATAAATTAATTAGACGATAGGCACCAAACGCTCACATACCAAATAGACGACATAATCAATTATGAAACACCAAGTATAATACATAAGTAAACTCATACCTTAGTGTACCTCAGGGGAGGCTATCTTGTCTGCATAATCAATATAGTTAGTGAGATATAAATTTACAACATGTCAACTCAAGCACTCATAAGATCATGATATCCATAACAATATCTAACTAACATGTTCACATCATAAACTCATACACAACTATCATTCACACATATGAAAATTCAATCTAGATTAGTATGACACCATCTCATAAATATGTCAGTTCATACCTGAATATTGCAACCATAACCATCTGCATAGGTCAAACTAGGTTAACACAATACATATAACATCAAGATCTTCAATGCAATGAACATAACCATCACACATATGACCAATCCAAATTATAACATCAATATCTCAATAAAATGGCCCTAATCATCAAGTTAATATCATATAACAACAATAAGATATATATCATACTCATCAACAACATATAGCATAATCATCGGGTTATCTAATGTAAAACAACAATAGCAATGGATACAACTACATGTTACTATCATTCTTGACTATCTAACACATGTGCATATAACTACACTAATCAACCAAAAACTATCATGTCTGTAACGATAACATCAAAAGACATGTACATAAACCTAATGCATATAAAAATCCTTAACTTACATACCTGCATGCCCAAATGCAATACTGATATGATGATCTGCCCTTGCCTTGAGGTCCAATGCTGCAACTTCACTTTAATGATCTGCATCTCTTGCTTTATCTCAACAAACTCATTAGCATCATAACAACCAATAGCACCATGATGACCTAAATTGTATACAATGAATTCACAAGGCATGTTTCACCTACTATACATGCATAATCAAAGCCAAGACCATACATGCATAACAACAACCATTACTCCATTGTACACATTTCCACATGCAACCAATAGTATGCATAAGGAATGCAAAAACAACTACCAATACGCATAATCGCATGTAGTCGAACATAATCGACTAGTCCTTGTAATCAATCTACAAGACTGATGCATGTAATCAAAATATTCAAAAATGTAACCTAACATACAAGGATGTAAGTAGGTATCATGAAATCAACACGTAAGTGACATATAATCCATACATAGTCAGTGACATGTTCCAAAAATCAAGACATCATGTCTATTAATTTGAAATCAACATTCACGAATACTAACAACCTATAAGCATGCCCCCTTACTATCCATGGTCCACACTAAGTTAGAAGGAGGAAGCTACTATAATGGTCCAATCTCCAATGTCCAATTATGGAAATGGAATCTCCAAAGCTATGCTAAATTTAACCACACTTGAAAATAAATTGATTTTCATTTCTCCTACATTTTGCATGAGATTAAGCCAATACATTTCACTTATTCCACTTGTAACATAATAACTAAAAACATGTCACTTTTCCATTTCCTTACATGCAACTTTTCAAATTTCTTGCATGCAACCTTTCAAATTCCCTACATGCAACTCCTCAAATTATTTTCATGGAAATAGGCATAGATCAGCTACATCCATATTATCATACTAAAATACTATCCCATCCAAGAAAAAATAACATTTTTTCAAACAATTACCATACTTTTACATTTTCTTCAAACAACTACTATACTATTACATTTGCATGTAAGCATTTCTTCAAACACTTTACATGCAAACTAATATCGCAAACTATTTGCATACAAGTAATAATATATCAACTACAGCAATACTATTACACGTCAATACTATCCCCAACCACAAACAACATACTCATTGGGGCATTTTATCAAACAGTTTGTACGCAATTAATCATTGAATCATTTAAGCATTTCATCAAACACTTTGCATGCAAACTAAGATAGTGAATGATTCAATGCATATATCATAAACTATATTATTACAAGTTATGGAAACTACACAATATGATCAGTGGTATTTTCCCTCACTATGGTTCAAGTTTCAGCTTCTGATATTTCATAGATGAAAAGTTATAACAAAAATACCAACACAATCATATTTGGTGCACAATTCCTTGAGTATCCATAAAGCTCAACTTAAACTGGTAATATCTCCTAAAATGTAGAGAATAAATGTCTGAAATTTTTATCACACTATCAGTGGGATTTCCCCTCATTGTGAAACAAATTTCAGCTCCTGAGAGTGCCTAGAATAAAAGTTATAAGAAAAATGTCAGTGTGACCTGTTTGAGGCCTGAGTTTAGGAGCATTCAGAAGGCTCCACTCCCTCTTCTCATATCTCCTAAAATATTGTGACCCAATATCTGAAATTTCTACCACATAATCAGTGATATGTCACCTCAATTTGGACAAATTTTTAGCTTCTGAAAGCCTACAGAAGATGAGTTATTTCAGAAATTCCAAAATGACCTGTTCAAAGGTGCATTAAGGAAGGTCATCTTCCTTAGATCATAATTCCTAATGTATTGTGAACCAATATCTAAAATTTTAACCACATTATCAATGGAATTTACCTTCATTATGGACAAATTTTTGACTTCTAATATTCCATAGAAGAAAAGTTATAAAAGATATGACAGAAATGTCTAAAATTTAACCTTTGTTCTTCATTTTACCTACGATAGAGCCCATCCAGTCCAAGTATTTGAACCATGCTCTGATACCACTTGTAAAATCCTCTGAGGTAAATGCACATATAAACAACATAATAGGAATAGAAATACAATAAACATATCAACCATCAAAATCCATATATATATATATATATATATATATCTATATATATCATTACATTTTCACGTGAAAATCAAGGGAATGAATTTTTCATTAATAAATGCAATGAACCAACCGGTGATGGCACTACCACGTTCCACATGACCATAGATTGGCTGAGCCAAGTCTCTCTTAAGCCAATCAACCCCGTGCCATATTCCAAGCATGAATGTGGGACTCATAGAACACATCAAAAAACACCAATCAATGTGGATGCCAACGGAGTTCTCCGCCTACACTGTGAGGAATTTGAGTGCCTCCTAGTCTCTTAGGCTTTACCATGCATCCGCAGTCTGATATAGGGATCACTAGGACCTACACTAAGACATACTCTCCAGGATTTACAGTGCATTCCATCCCAGAATCAGTAGGCCCAACAGAGAGAAAATCCACCTCTTGGCTTTACTGTATATCCCGCCATTCACTGGCAAGGATTCCTAGGCCCACCAAGGCACACAATCTGGCTTTACCACAACTCATAGTCCAGTTTAGGGGTCACTAGGCTAGTGGCTTCATGCATCCTTAGTTTGGTTCAGGGACCACTACCACCATGTGTTTGTCAATTTGGAGATCCACCCCTCTCAGCTTCAAATCCAATCCAACCATCCCCCACAAAATGCATGAGAGAACCCATCTCATCAAAGATATCAGGAAGTGGCAAGGATAGGATGAAAATACTATCACACCTAGCAAAACCCATGCCATGTTAGAAAATAAACACATGCAATCCCATGCATGCCAAATCTAGTAAGGAAAATACACATGCAAGTTGATACCTGCAATGAAGCCTGTTGTAGCTACTTGATTCTGCCTTTCCTTGCTTGATCTTTGCTTCCTCTTGTCTTCTTTTCCTTTCTTGCTCCAATACTAAAGTGCTCTAAGAAAAATCTAAGTGTCCAAGTGTATGAGAGAGAGAGAATAATGAGAGAGCTCCAAAACTGAACTGACCAATTCTTGCCCACTAATCCTCATAAGCCTTTTTATTAATGAGGCCTTTATTTTCTTCATTTTCCATTATTTTCCTTCAATTTCCTCCTCAAATGCAACTTGTGACCTTTCACCTCATTTTTCTCCTAATTCCCATTATTTTTCTTCATTTTCCTCCTCACATGCAACTTGTGACCTTTTACCTTCCTTTTCTCCTAATTTCCATTATTTTCATAAATAAATGTGTCAAAATACCTCTTTGCCTCTTTAATGCCTTAGCCATTACGTTTGGCAATTTCCTTAGCCATAAAAAGCCAAATGAACACCCCCCTAGGATGTCTTGACCACCATTCAGCTTGGAATACTTGTCCCATCATCCATGGTATTTATATATTTTTTCATGGAATTTTCACTAGGGTTGTTACAAACAACATTTTCTTTTCCTACTTTGTAAATAATAGTCAAATAAAACTATTGTAGCAATAACAACCATCTAATTATCCCAGCATTAACATCAATCTTGTTCATCAAATATTTAATGGTTGCATGATCAGTATGAACAAAATTTTGGTACCCAGTGATACAATGCTTAAATTTATTTAAAGAATGTACTACAACTAAGAGCTCTTTTTCAATGACATTGTAATTTAGCTCAACTTTATACAAATTCTTACTAATGAAGTAAATTGCATAAGGCAACTTACCCTCTACTTATCCTAAGACTCCCCCCATTACTTTATCTGATGCATCAATATGGATATGGAACGACAATTCCCAATTGGGACCTCTTATGATGGGTGCAGTAGTCAAATTTTGTTTCAACACTTCAAGAGCCTCTTGAAAACTACCATGGTCCAAAAAAAATCTACATCTTTGGCCAGTAAAACAAACAAAGGTGAAGCTACTTTACTAAAGTCTTGGATGAATCTCCTATAATACCTTGCTAGGCCGAAGAAGCTCCTGACATCCCTTTAATTTTGAGGGGTAGGGACCCTTTTGATGATGGAAATTTTGTTTAGGTCTACCTGTATCCCTTCCTTGGAGATGGAATGCCCAAGGAAAATCCCCTCATTCATCAAGAAATCACATTTCTCAGGGATTATAGAGAGATCTATTTCAATGCATTTTTCAGAACCTTGCACAAATTGGAGAGAACTTCATGGAAGTCACATCCATAATGAGTGAAATCATCCATGTAGATTTCCACACAATGATGAACCAATTCAAAAAAAATACTCAAAACCGCCCTATAGAAAGTTGTAGGGGAATTGCAAAAACCAAATGGAAGAAATCTATAATCAAAGGTACCCCAAGGACATGTGAATGTGGTCTTGTCTTGGACTTCAGGGCTATTATGGATTTGATTGTATCCACTAAATCCATCCAGGAAGTAGATTAATTTCTTCGCTGCAAGGACATCTAGGACTCGATCAATGAAGGGAAAGGGAAAATGGTCCTTCTTTGTAGCATTATTGAGCTCCTGGTAATCAACACATATCCTCCACTTCCCATTATTATTAGGAACTAACACAAGAGGTGACACACACTCACTATCTGAAATAGGGTATATGGACCATGCATCTAGTTTTTGCAGTTATTCCTTCACAATATCCTTAAGAGTTGAGTTCATCCTACTCTGGGGTTGGCACACATTGTTGAATACCTCCTTGATGTAAATATGGTGAGTACATACTAAGGGATGCACAACATTCATTTCCTTATAGTCCCAATAAAAATCATCCAATTGTTGCCTCAACACTTTGCATAATTGTTCTTCCTATTTGATAGAGAAATAAGGGTTTATATTTAAGGTTATGGATGGGCCAAACTCTACAATATTGACATCATTCGGACTTGAGTCAATAGGGCATAAATCAGCCCAAGGATTGCTCTCAGATCATTTCATAAGCTCATCAATGTGTATGGGCATGGGAGGTTTATTCTGAAGGATATGGTCAATGGGATAATCTTCATCAGGTTTCCCCCCTCCAGTAATGATGTATAGAGTGAATATTGGGTGGGGGGTGGTGTGATATAGTTCATATTCTTCCTCCTCTTCTAGCCATAAGGGTAAGTCATGCTCAACAGAAGTTTGAGCAGGAGGATAAAATACCAATTGTTTAGACAAATGCCCATTCTTAATGGTCATGTTCCTAGCCCTACAACTAATGTAAGCATCATCAGTGGCTAACCATGGCCTTCCCAAGATGAGAGGATAGCCATTAAACTTGGTTTTGGTATGGAGAACCATGGAATCAGTTGGATACTCCCAAGAGTCAATGGAGACCATAACATCTTCAACAACTTCCTTAGGAGCTACTATGGATCTGTCTGCAAGATGCAACACTGTGGTGGTCTTTCTCAAAGCCCCTTAGAGGTTTAGCTAGCATGGTGTCCTTAGTCATCATAATGATTGTAGCCCTAAGATCAATCAGGGTGTTAGGGACTATAAGGCCATCAATGTGCACATCTACTATAAGGCATCCAGGGTCTAGATATTTTGTGAAGATCGCCCTCCCAAGAATCAACTTAGATAATTTCCCAACAACATTTATGGTGGAGATGTCTCTTTTTCTTCTCCAAGGATTTTTGAAACATTTCTCCTTGATGAGCTTATTATAGATGGGAACATATTTAATAGTCTAGAGAAGGGGTATTTTAACACACAAATTCTTCAATTCTCCCAAAAGTTCAACCTCTTCTAGGGTGTGCTGGCTAGGGTGGATCAACCTATTAGGAAAAGGAGGTGGATTGACTTGAGGAACACTCTCTTCCTTCTCTCCTTCAAGATATTTAGCTGGAGAAGGTGGGTGGTTATCTAGAAGAACTCTCCTTAACAGAAGGTTGACTCTTTGATTTCCATAGCATAAATAGTGTAAGATATCTCTCCACTATAGACCTATTGTGCTTGCTTATTGTTTGGGTTTGGATTTGGTTGAGAAGGAATTTAGGTTGCTTAGGTGGAGTAATATGAGTGAGTTGTGGCTGAGGTTGGGGTGGAGGTAGTAAAGTAGGAGTCTGGTTAACTTGAGGCATCCACCCTTGTGATGGGTTGCCCCAATGAGAAGATTGGAGTGGATGTGGCTAAAAAGGATGGTTGACAGGTTAAGGAGGATATGGAGGAGCATAGGGCCAATAAGGGGGTGTGGACCAGGATGGGTGAGTGGAAGAGTACCAAGGTTGCAAGGGTCTATTCTGATTTGGATTATAATAAGAGTAGTGTGCACGTTGCATGCCTTGTTGATATGGCCTAGGTCCTTAAGTATTATTTAGTTGATGAAACAAAGTTTCTTTGACCCCCCTTCTGCTCCTTGATATACAAATTTTAGTCCTGGAAAAGAAGGGAATTTGTCTATTGCATGATTTTCTTCACAAAATAGGCATACCTCTATGACATTTAAGGGGAACTCATTCATAGGATGTATTTTGGTGCATATTGGGCATAAAATAGCTAGTGCCCTTTATACTTCCTCCTACTTTATTTTGATTTGCATGGTATCCATTTGTAGTGAAAAGGTATGCAAAATTTCACTCTTGAAATCCTCCAACATGTTTCTTGTCTCATTCTTAATGGATGTTGTGGAGGGAGCGGAACTGACCAAGCCTTCACTAGCCCTACCCTTCTTTCTAGCAGCCATAAAGTGATTCTTTGACACAATTTTAAAGTCATCATAGGATAATTGATAGATATCTCCATAGACAACATGTTGAGGGTCTCCAACATGTCTTCCCTGATCCCTCAGAGAAGAACTAGTTTGAGTGATTCAGGATCAGGATCAATGGAGCAACTGACCCTCCTATAACTCAGTTGAAATATCTCCTCATAGTTGTCTAAGGATTCATCAAGTACAAGAGTCATCCTAAATATTTATTCCTTGGTTTATTTGGACCTACAGTAGTCCCTGTACTTGTTATTAAAGGCTTGTTACATTTGGGCCAAGGTAGTGATGCTACCCTTAGGAAGACCCATAAACCAGCGTAAGGATGCATCTTTAAGGCTAGAGGGAAATAACTTCAACTTATACTCATTAGAGGCATAGTCATAGTTCCTATAGACAACAACAAATTCAAACATGAAGTTATCAAGATCCTTAGAGGTTAAGCCATGGAAGTATGGAAGAGAATTAGGGCTTATATTCTTCGTTCTAGCCTCTCCATTGGTCTCTCTGATATGGAAAACTTCATTGTCCCTGTTTTAGGCCATAGTTTGGGTAGGTGAAGTGGGTTCTTCTTCTTCCCCAATAGGTTCTTCAAAAATTTTACATTGCTCACCTAGAGGGTCTTCTAACTCCCTTGTAGTTAGAGAGGGAAGCTAACAATCATCGAAGAAGAGTGAAGGTTGACTATTGGAGGGTGTGGGGGTTTTCGGTAAGAAATTTCCTTGATTATCCATACTCCTACAAGGCATGAAAAAAAATAAAAAAATTTATGTTACTTTTTGAAGAACTATATGCAAAATAGAAAACAATGCTTAAGAAAAAACAACTTCTACTTAGACACCTCCCCAACAACAACACCAAAAAGTGGTGAGCCCTGGTATTGCACCAAGAATGTTGCAACTCCCAAGTGATCCTCAACTCAAATTCTCAAACCGAGGTTCGTACAAACTTCGAGGTGACAATGCTATATGCATAACAGATAGGATTCCACTCATGCCACCCTCTGTTATGACATTATATCAAAAAGTGCTCAAAGACCCTTCCTCCTACTAAATTAGAATGAAAGCTTGATAAAAGGACAATTGGAATTTTCTTATAGCTATGAAATTAGAAATTCCATTGACTCAACTTGTAAAAACCTAACTACTCATTCATGAAAAGACAAAGGTTAACCTACTTGCAGAAATGAAGCTATGTTATATTGCAAAATTCTTCAAATTACCTCATCTACTTGCAAAAAATAAATTAATTTATCTTGCATAATTCACCAAAATACCAATCAAAATTTCAAGTACCATCTACCTAGTTCATACTTGCTCATAAATCAATAACCTACTTGCATGATAAATAAGTTAACTCTACTCGATTTTTGTAGTGAAGACAAGGAAGGTTTGGAGTGGCCTAGGAGCTTTCCCTAATCGAATTATCATAGCTGGGGGTCATTATGTATATATGCTAATTCAAAGTTGCAATGGGGGTTGAAATTAAAGAAGAAAAAGGCCGCTATAGGTTTGCTACAAGCGATTGCTACAGGAGGCATGTAATGATATAGGCAGGCCTGTAATGCTACAAGAGGGCATTTGAGTGGTTTTTGAATTCGAAAATGTTGGCTTGACGGTATGGAGAGGTGGATAATAGTTGAAGAAAATGAAAGGAGGTTGGTTTGAGCCCTAGCCAACCTCGGGACCTCTCAGAGGCCTGTCTTACACTAGGATGAGTTCTCTCGGTGACCTAGGTATTATAACTTATAAAACCAAGTTTTTGGGACAAAGTTTGGAGGTGGAAGAAGAAGATGAAAGAGCTCAGGATGGAATTTGTAAAGGTTCCCTTCCCTGCAGATTAATTAGACTTACAATCAATCACATGCATGCATCCATTTATCATTTACAAAATAAAATAAATTATGATGGAAAAGATGAGTTGAATTTAAAGCACATCTAATTCATGAAATACCACTAATATAACCACTAAACTAACTTCTAAACTACATAAAAAGATGTAAAATAGGACAACTAACACTAATCTATTTCCAATAAATCATAAACACAATTTTTTTGAGCCATGGTTGTGAATCCTTCCACTCATTCTCCTACAAGAGAGGTGATGTAGAGGTTGCAACCACAAGATTTTATAGGTTAATTTCTATTGAAATGCAAGAAAATATGAACTTATAGGAATCAAGAAGAAGAATAAGTACAAGAAGAGGGATCGAAGCCTCTGGGTTGGGCCCAAAACCAAAGGTCTCAACCATATGAAACTAAATCAAATGCAACTTAAAATCTAACTTCTCATTATCAAAAAGTGCAGGTCTATTAGATCACATAAAAGTTGAAAATAACAATGTCAATCTTGGAGCTCAATAACTACACCTAGTTGAAAAAAAACTTTGAATCCTAATGAGCTCTTTTTCTAGTTTATTTATACAAAAGGGAAGCTGAAGCAACTCCCTTGAAAGTAGGAATGGTTCCCTCCTTAATCTAAAAAATCATGGATCTTGTACTTCTTGATCTTCACTTGGACTAGGAGCCACTCCACTACCAATGAACTTGAATTGGTGAGAGAGGATATGATGATCCCAAATCGAGTATAGGGAGTTAAGGAGGTGGACAAACACCCTAGATTCTTTCCTAGTTGTCCCCTTAAGCCCCTGCATAGTAATAGCCTAAAAATTCTCCATTTCCTACAATTAAACTACCTGAGGCCACATACTATGAAAAATACCTTTTAATCCTCTTACTAAGAATAATATAATGAAAAATGTGAATTAGTGAAAGATAAGGATAGTTTTAAGGCTAGAGGATGGAATATTAATATTCAAAATATACCTATTGATGGGACTCGTTAAGTATAATGGTAAAAATTAAGTTATGGATTTAGTTTATTTGTATTGTAAATTAAATTTCCCACAATCCAATGGAATATGAGATGGTGGAAGCTTTAGGTATTATGGGATTCAACATATATACTTTAATAAATCATTAATGATATTTTATGTATTATTTTTAAATGAAATAAAAAAGTATGCTTATTTAATCTATTATGCTATTTCAAGTTTCAACAATGCATTGATACATAGATTGAATCCATGATCAAAAATAAAATCATTTGGACTCTTTTCTAATGTACCAAATTGTTTCATTATGTAGTGTGTTGTACCTGAAACATTGTCTTCATGTGCCTTCACCTAGTATGTCATATATCAAAGTCAGACATTATAATAACTTGTGTGATGGAATATTTGGTTGGCATGAAATTTATTACTTTTGCAAATAGGCTTATTTCAATTTTTTACATATACTTACATATTTCTACTCTATGAATAAATGCATTATTTAGAAATGGGAAAACATGTCAAGCTAGATTTGATCACTTCCTTCAATTGTATTTACATGAAACACAGTACTTTGGTTGATAAGTGTGACACAAGTAAGTTCCCTCTGTAGACAGAGGAAACCCCTCTAGCCCTAGAGTGGGTCTAGGCACTACAAAGACAATACCAAAGCAAATTTCCTTAGAAATTTGGTGTCATGAAGGCCTACCTTCAGTTCGTCGTTCAATGAAGTCCTCATCGTGTTGTTCCAGATCTCGTTCTTCTAGTCACTTATACCTTAAAAAGACATGTAGAGAGACAACACAAATGCAATAGAAAATGACCAAACAATCTACTTGAAGAGTCAAGGAACCTCAAGCCATCGGCATTCAATTCAACATATGATATAGGAAACAAGATATTGATTTGTATTAATATAAATCAAAGTAAAACTTACAATCGAGACTTGACATCGTAAGTCTCCTCAAAGGGTCCCGTCGGCATGTCTCCGTAAGCATTTACTTGTGAACCATCTCCCAAGGGAACAAATGACTCTCTCTTTTGTTCAAAATATTGATGCTAGAAAGTTCTCAAACCAACTCTACTCAAACATCTCTCAAACCAAAATAGAGATGAGGCTACTTCCACACTCCAATAACACTCTCTACTTCTACTCCTCTCTTAGAAACCTAAAGCTACCAAATTACATCCAGCTATCATCCAGTTACATCCAAGTTACCTGAGCTCATTCATGGAGGATAAATTTATAGGAGGGAGAGGTTTCATAAGAGGGAGAAGGAAGAGCTTATCTCTTAGGGAGGTTGCACAAAAGGTGGAACAGTTATCCCAAGGGATAGAAGCGAGCTCATCTGACCCAACAACCAGCCCTAGGACAGCCCATGAAGTAGTTTCATCTCAAAGCTTCGGTGACTTTGTTAAAAATCTTGCCAAAAGTAGATTGGCACAGGTGAAACACAAGGACAGAGCGATGACATCGCTAGGGCTAGTGCAAACTTGACCATATTTGTGGGTGAGACAACTTACGACTTGCGATGACCCAGAAAGTTAGGTAAAAAGGGGTCTTCTTCAGGGATAAAAAATTGAGACATTCTTCTTGAGATCACAAGGAAGGTATTGACACATAATTGGCAACATGACATAGAACAGATGTCCGTAATATAGACTGGCAGTATCCGGGATCAGGGAATGTAGAGTCGGTGACAAATTACTGTGTAACAGATGCCCCCTAAAGCATGAAGGCTGAGAGAGTGGGAGGGGTGAAATTCTTTACGAATCCATAACCGTAACATAAAATCCTCATGGAGAACCTGCAAATGCCAGTACAACTGATATCTCTAATACATGAGTACATAGTGAAAAGAAGTACATGTTTATAAGGTATGGGTGTAGCCATCCAGAAGATAAACATTAATGGTATGTGGTATGGACACAACCTTCCAATAAAAAAATCCACAAGAAAGACTCAAGTATGGTCACAACCATCCAATCAAAAGAGTCATCCACGCAACCTATACTTATGTAATCTAAGCCCAGGGTCTTGAATCCCAACCTGATCAGGGTACAAATTCTAAGATGCGAATAAATGTGCTGAAGTCGTGCATACTAGAAAATCCCTTGACTACCGGCCAATGATGTAAACCATTAACAAGCGTGAGAGAGACAACCAATAATGTGAATGGTTCTCAAGGTACTGTTAGTATAATCCACAAAGTGTGAAGAATGATCTGAAGTCAAACACTTGTGAAATCACTCGATTGAAGATCAATGATGGAAGCATGTCATCAAATGCGAAAAACTTGCCATTAGGGCATGCAAGCTCCAAGGTACTAGAAAAGAGTCTCTAGATCAACTTCCCAGATAATGAGCTGAAGTCGACAGCAAGCGACTGGTCAAAGGAGGGCCATAATGTCTCCGACATCATCGACCTGAGACAAAGGGACAAAATGAACATGGATGAGGTAGAGAATCTGAGGAAGGTGTGTAAGGCTATAAATTGTAGAAGGATTAAGATCTTGAACATATCAGCAACAAGACTCTAGAATTTGGCAGCATTTTGGGATCACGGGATCGAAAGTCATGATGACGTAGCAAGGATCAGATGGAACGAAGCAAAATGAATAACCCAAAACTTGGAAGGGCAATGATAGAATGAGGATATCCCAACTCGACGCGAAGCAGAAAGGGTGTCAATGTTAAAGAGTGACAAGCTTCTATGACAACCAACATAATGTTTCCAATTTCCCCCACCATTTTTGGTGAGTACCCTAATTATTTTTGAAACACAAGCTTGAAGGGGATAACATATGCTTGTAATGTAAGTTCATCCTTCAAACGAATCCGACCTAGTGATTATTTTTTTAACAAGCCCTAGGAAGGAGAAGCTTGGTCTCATCATGGTGACAAGTCCAATGTCGTC
>APFE031214120.1:345473-388514 GCA_000404065.3 Pinus taeda | reverse complement strand
GAGGTGAGAATCACACAGGTGGAAGCTGGAGGACCCAGGAGAAACTTCACAAGGAAATAGGAGGCTTGGAGGACTGAAGGAAGGCATATGTGTTGTCTATTCTATTTATGAGTAGTAGGGAGGGATTGTACTGAAAGCTGGATAGATTGAGAGCTGAAGCTTTGTGTAATCCTGAGATATTTCCACTTGTATGATAATACAAATAGCGGGTTTTTTAGCTGAGGCTTTCCCCAGAGTATTCTTTTGTGTTTCATGTGTGATTGAATCTTCTTCTTTGTTATATGTGTTCTGTTTGATCTTTCTCAAAATCGTCCACAAGTTTGATTTTAGGAGTAGTTAAGTATTTGCTTTAGTACATTGCATAATCAGTTTAATCTATAGTGAGAATTTCTACATGGTATCAGAGCAAATGTGATCAAAGCAGAAAATAATATACAAATAAGGGAGAAGTTCGAAGTTTGAAGTTCTTGATTATAGGTACACAATTGATTTCTTATCACATCTCAAAGTTCACCAATGTCATTCAATGGCTTGAGACTCAGGTATGCCCTGAATGGTAGCTCAAATTACATAGCCTAGAAGGATCGCATGGAAGTGGTATTAGAAGATAATGGTTTGAAGGACTTCATTGATCAAGAAGTCCCCAAGCCAGCAATAGCTAATGCCTAAGAATTGGCGGAATGGAAGAATGTGTGGCGAGAGCGAGGAGGATTCTTCTAGAGGGAGTTCGAGACCATATTGTCTCGAGTCTCCATGGGAAGGAGACTTCGTTTTCAATGTGGAAGACATTGAAGGATCTATATCAAAACAAAAATGACCAGAGGAAGCTGGAACTGAAGGAAAAACTTCAGAGAATCAAGTGTGAAAAGGGCGACACGATCTCTACATATTTGAACAAGCTCACCACCTGCAGAGATTCACTTGGAAGTGTATGAATCATGACAATTGAGTTCCAAAGAAAAATTGGTTCAAAGCCAAGATATTGGTGAGTTATGGCATAGAAGGTTGGGCCACTTGAATCATGGGGCCTTGAAGATCTTGTAGGATATCTCTATCAGACTTCCCAAAGGTAAAATTGAGCAAGTAGACACATGCAAAGGTTGTACCTTAGGTAAGTATGTAAAATATTCCTTTCATGATCGAGATAGTCAAGCTGGGGTGATCTTGCAGCAAGTTCATACAGATGTGTGTGGACCATTCTTGACAGCATCCACCTCGAAACAAAGGTACTATGTTATTTTCATTGATGATTTTTCTTGTAAGTGTTGGATCTATTTCATGCAGAAGAAGGATCAGACCTTCTCAAATTTTTGTGAGTTCAAAGCTTTGGTTGAGAAATAATTAGGGAAGAAGATCATGGCCTTGAGAAGTGACAACAGTGGAGAGTAGGTCTCTCAAGTGTTTAAGGACTTCTATGCAGCGGAAGGAATTAATGGGAGTTGACAGCACCCCATAACCCACATCAGAATGGGGTGGCTGAGAGGAAGAACATAACAATTATGGGAGCAGCTCGAGTGATGTTGCATGACCAAGGCCTACCACTTCATTTGTGCACTGAGGCATGCAATACATAGGTCTATTTGTAGAATAGAAGCTCGCATCACATACTTGGGATGAAGACACCAGAGGAAGATTTCTCGAGGAAGAGATCAGATGTGGGTCACTTTAGGATCTTTGGCTCATCAGTTTATTTCCATGTGACCAAGGATGACTAAAAGAAGCTAGAGCCAACAACAGAGTTGGGGATACTTGTGGGGTACACTAATACTCCCCACAACTATTGGGTGTATTTTCCTACCAGTTAGAGGACAGTGCTTCGTAGAGATCTCAAGTTCGATGAGATGAAGGCCATGCGAGTTTCCCTTGAGAGGGAGCTCAAGTTGCATGTAGAGGAGGAAATTTTGGTTGCTAAGGAGGAGGAGCGTTAGACTGATGTGGAGTAGCCACATGTAGAGGTTCCAGGAGTGGAGACATCAACTCATGCAGAGTCTTCTAGAGAGGGGTAGAAATGCAAAAGGGAAGCTGACAGATTATTGATGGATGTGAGAGAGAATGTGGGAGAGCCATCTTCTCAGCATAGACAGAGGAGGTCACCTGAGCGGTACACTGGTTACATGGCCCTTGTTGGGGAATGTGTAGAGACCGAACCATCTTCCTTTAAGGAAGCAATGCAGCAGTCAGTTTGGGTTGATGCTATGGTGGAGGAGTATGACTCCATAGTTCAAAACAGTGTTTGGGATGTTGTTCCAAGACCGGAGAACAAGTCAGTTGTGAGTTCCCATTGGCTTTACAAGATAAAGCAAGCTGTTGATGGTAGTGTGGAGAAACATAAGGCAAGGTTTGTTGCCTATGGTTTCTCACAGGTCGAGGGGATCGACTATGATGAGAATTTTTCTCCTGTAGTAAGGTACTCATCTATCACATCAATGTTGGCACTATCAACACAGATGGGTTGGAAGATCCATCAGATGGATGTGAAGACTACATTCCTCAATGGCAAGATTGAGGAAGAGGTGTACATAGAGCAACCGGAAGGATTTTCCACCTTTGATCACGAGTCACATGTGTGCTGACTCAAGAGAGCTTTGTACAGGATAAAGCAAGCACCTCATGCTTGGTAAACCAAGATCGATAGCTACTTCATTGGGTTGGGTTTCACAAAGAGTGAAGCAGATGCAAACCTGTACGACATCATTGTAGAAGGTAAGCCATTGATCATTTTTCTTTATGTTGATGATCTAATATTAATAGGTGATGATCAGTTGATCAAGTATTGCAAGGAGGACCTTTCAAGAGAGTTCAAGATGAAAGACATGGGTCTCATGCACTACTTTCTAGGCATGGAAGTGTGGCAGAAGGATGGGGATGTGTTTTTGTCTCAAGGCAAGTATGCCAATGAGATACTCAGGAGATTCCACATGGAGAAGTGCAAGTCAATGCAAACTCCTCTAGTAGGTAACTGGAGGAAGGAAGATGCTACTACAGGTGAGGTAGTAGCTGCTACTGTGTATCTACAACTTGTGGGTTCACTGATGTACAAAGTGAACACATGACCATATTTGTGCTTTGTGGTGAACTAGTTGAGTCAAGCTATGGTTCAACCTACTAAGTTGTTTTGGAAGGCAGCGAAGCATGTTTTGAGATACCTCAGAGGCACATCTCAGTATGGATTATGGTACAAACGGTCAGAGAGAGTGAAGCTACAGGGCTTCATAGATGCAGATTGGGCAGGGAGTCCATCAGATCGGAAGAGCACATCAGGAGGAATTTTCAACCTTGGTTCAAGTACAGTTTCTTGGTATAGCAGGAAAGAGATGTCAGTTTCACTTAGCTTAGCAGAGGCTGAATACATGGCTACGATTTAGGCAACATGTGAGGCCATTTGGATGTGGAAAATTCTATTTGCTTTGTTTGAATAGAGGATGGATCCAACTGTGATCTATTGTGATAATCAGAGTTGTATCAAACTCTCTGAGAATCCAATATTTCATGACAGGTCCAAGCACATTGACATCCGCTATCATCATCTTTGAGACTATGTGGTGAAGAGGACCATGTTGTTGTAATATATTTCGATCAAGGAGCAAGATATTGACATTTTGACTAAAGCATTGTCAAAGTGTAAACTCAAGTTCCATAGAGATAGGATCAGGGTGGGAGATGATCCCTTTCTTGTTGAGAGGGAGTGTTGAAAATAAAAATAAGAAATGTTAAAAATGAAATGCTGAAAATAGCATTGCTGTAGATAGAATTTAAGGATATATTCCAATTTTAATTTGTCCTTTAATTAAAATTCGAATTTAGTCTCACCAGTTGTTTGAAAAATAATTAATTAATTCATCTTGAGTTAATTAGTTGGAGAAAATCAAACATGAAGTCTTTGTGAAGACATGCAACAGTTATCCCTTTTATTGAGGAAGTTATCCCTTAATTAAGGAGACAAGGATGAGTTGTAATTAGTTAGCTCAGTTAACTGAGTTAAGTCCAGTTAAATTAGTTCCAAACAGTTTGTGGAACTAATTGTGAGTTCAGTCAACTAATGCATGCATGAATGCAACTAGTGTTCTCCAGATAACTGAATATTTTCTCATAAATAACTCATACATGTCAGTTCAGACAGAGACCCAGTTGAGATTAAAGGCAAGGGAAATGTACTATCAGTTGCTAGAATATTCCCATGTGAATATCTCTTGCATGTAGAAGGAATTCATTCCTTGAGGATTGCACAGTTACTACAAAGGTCAGAGCAACGTGTGAGGTGAGAATCACACAGGTGGCAGTTGGAGGACCCAGGAGAAACTGCACAAGGAAATAGGAGGCTTGGAGGACTGAAGGAAGGCATATGTGTTGTCTATTCTGTCTATGAGCAGTAGGGAGGGATTGTAGTAAGAGCTAGATAGCTTGAGAGCTAAAGATTTGTGTAATCCTGAGATATTTCCACTTGTATGATAATATAGATAGCAGGGTTTTTGGCTGAGGCTTTCCCTAGGGACTCTTTTGTGTTTCATGTGTGATTGAATCTTCTTCTTTGTTATATGTTTTATGTTTGATCTTGCTCAAAATCGATTAAGCTTCTGCAATTTTGATTGTAGAAGTAGATTAAGTATTTTTCTTTAGTACATTACATAATCAATTTGATCTACAGTGAGAATTTCTACATGGATAGATGAGAAGACCACCATCGTTGCCTCATGACCCACCAATTTTATTAGTCGATGATTTAGTGCTTGAGCTTCTACCCCCTGACCAAATTTTGGCATATGCATGTATGTGTTGTGATTCTATCTATGAGACTTGGATGGTGTACGGTTAGTGTGACATAGGCTAGGTACATATGTAAAAAAGTTTTGACTCTTATCATAAAATTATAAATTATTTATATTAATAAGTTTGTACTAGATTACATTTCTATTAATAAGTTCATGATAAAATGTAGACATAGGCCTATATGGATGAGCTTCTGAGGTCATCCGAGGGGGAAGTTGATCATCTAGAGCATCCTCCACCTTCACCTCCACCTCATCACACTCACCTAGAGGAGAGTCCCTATGTAGAGCCACATGGACCAATAGTTGAAGTAAATATTTTTATTCCTAAAATTTCATTTTTTTTTTTAAAGTTACATGCATGCTAATTCATTCACAGTATACTTATAATTTATCTTTACCATTGTGTACATAGGCGTAGATGTAGAGTGCTTGCATGAGTGAGATATTGGGTATAGATGCATTACCAATGCAGGTCCATTGACGTAGGCTCCAATCGTTGAGACACAACCACAGGGGCACCAAAATCAAATTGATCAGACCCCCATCCCACCTACCTTTCATTTTGACTTGAATCAAGTTAGTAGATTCATATGTAATTAAACATGTTCAAAATCGTTTATTTCTATATTGTTTATTTTGTAAAAAGGATAATTAATTTGAATTTGAATTTGTTATATTGCAGTACCGGGATTTGGAATCCATGTTTGAGCAACACTCGCATAGGGTTAGGGGTACTTAGACCACATAGTTTGTATATTTTAAGGCCCATTTCATAGGGCACATTGACATGTGTACTATACTTTGTATATTTTCATATGGATATTTTATGGATACATGAACATTATTTTAGTTTATGGACACTTACTATTTCAGCATATGGATGCTCATGTAATGTACTTTGTATATATTTTCATATGGACACTTACTATTTCAGCATATGGATGCTCATGTAATGTACTTTGCATATATTTTCATATGGACACTTTATGGATACATTCATTATTTCAATTTATATATGTTTATTAATTATTGTTTATGGGTGTTCATTAAATTTGAATTTATGGATGTTAATTATTTCACTAGTTTAAAAAAATTCTATAGTATAACTTTCATTAAGAAATATAACAATGATAATTTAAAAATTAGTTAAAAGACTAATATTTATATTTAAAATTTAATTTTACTTTGTATTAAATGAACTTTATCATCCATTTTGTGAATATTTTTCAATTATAAGTTAGACTGAAATTATTTCTCCATAGTATTGAAAAATATAAGGCGATACCAAATCCATATGTCATCAAAGAAAAACTCCATGGTATCAAATTTAAGAATTATGTAGGACTAACCATCAATCCATGTGTAACAACCCTCGTGAAAATTTCATGTAATAAAAGTTAATAAAGGAAAAATAAGACCATGGTTAAGGGACACTTATTCCAAGCTTAATGTTGGGCAAAGATATCCTATTGGGCATCACTAGATGTGTGTTTTGACTAAGGAAAATTGGCAAAGGCTAAGACAAAGGCACTAAAAGGAAAAAAGGTATTTTTGGAACATTTATTTATGAAAATAAAGGAAATCAAGGGAAAAGTAAGGTGAAAGGTCATAGGTTTCATGTGAGGAGGAAAATGAAGGAAAATAATGGAAAATGAAGAAAATAGAGGCCTCATTCATAAAGAGGTTTATGAGGATTAGTTGGTAATCTTTTCTTCAGTTCAAGTTTGAAGCTCTCTCATTATTCTCTCTCTCTCTCTCTCTTACTCTTGGTCACTTAGAGTTTTCTTGGAGCACTCTATCTTTGGAGCAAGGAAGGAAAAACAAGCAAAGGGAAAGGAAGGATTAAGGAAGGAAAACAAGATCAGACAACTTCAATAGGAATACTTGCAGGTAACCTTTTTCATGTGTGATTTCCTAGCTAGTTTGGACATGCATGGCTTTACATGTTGGTGTATGGTTCTCTTGCTGTCAGCGACATGGTTTGGATGGGCTATGATAGTGGTTTTATGACTAGTCTTACCTTTTTCTGGATGCCATGGTATGCTGGGATGTTTATCTGGGTTTGAGCTTTCGTTTGCCAAATGGATTTCCGAATCCAGGGCGGAGGTGGTCTCAAGTTTCCAAAGGCCTAGGAATCCCTTGATAGTTTTTTGTGGGATACATGATAAATATTGAGGGAGAAGTCTTGGTTTAGGGCCTAGTGATCCAGGTTCAGATTGCAGTAAATCCTGAGAGACTAGTCTCAGTTTAGGGTGTAGTGATTTGGGATTGGATTGTGGTGAAGACTTAGAGACAAGGAGATGAAAATTACTCAAGGAAAGTGATTCTAGATGGCATTCCAAGTTCGGTTTGGTTGTGACCGGAGCGCCGGTTTTGGTGTGATAATAGTTTGATGAGGGTGGAGGTGGTTTAACCTCTGGATTCCCTTGGTTTTTCTTGGATTGGATTTTTTGTGAGATCTCGCATTCATTCTTGGAATATGGCATGGGGGTGACTAGATGAAAGAGAGATTTGGTTTAGCCATGTCTATGGTTAGGTGGTACGTGGAAGTCTTGCACCTAGTCAGATTTGCCTATGATTAATAAAAGCTAAGTTCTCTTAATTTTACACTATTTTATATGTGGATTTAATGGTTGTCATATATTTGATATTTACATGGTTTTATGTTGGTTATAAGCCTGGTTATATGACTGGTTCATGTCATGGTTATTTCATATATTTAATTGTAATTGTTAAATAGAGGGATGCAAGACCTAATTAATGTTATAACAATTCAATGGAGAAGGTGGTGATCATTCTAGTTATGTTTTATAAGTTATTTTAGTCATTCATGCTCTGTCTTGTACCCTAGACCTGTATGTTGCATTGATGCCAAGTGTTTGACAGAATGTCAGTGCCGGTTGGGGATGCTCAAGCTTAGTCCTGAGGTTGATTTTTGATTTGTTTATATTTTCATCATGTCTTTTATGAATTCCGGAGGTTGTAACAAGTTCTGGGTAGAGGCCGAGATTATGGGCTAGAAAAGTGGCTCAAATCTCGGGGACACCGACATAGGTACGCTGAAAAGAGATTGGGGACACTGGCACATAGGCTTGTGAGAGTGACCTTGTCTTCTGGATTCTATCATGCCTATAAGATGTGAGTGACCAGGGGTAAAAAAGGCTTAAAACATCAATGGGACTCAGGGACATGATGTCTGAGTGGATGAAATATCTCCTAAGGGTGTTGTTGATGATGTGGATGGGTTATTTGATATGTTCCATCGATTCCAGTTCCTTAAGGTTACCAAGGAGGTTGAATCCCTTATAGTGACCTCTCTCATCGCATGTTTACCTCGGCTGGTTGGTTTCTTGGGTAGAACTAGGAGGAGGGGGTGATACATATTGGTATCAGAGCATGGTTGCACTCTCCTTGGGTGAATGTGTTGGTCATGCATGCATGTCAATTGCATGTGTGTCTCTTACACTTGCATTCCATGTGCTTGTTGCATTGCATCATGTTGATCATGATTGTAGTAAGGTTGTCATGAGGAATTTGATGTTGATTTTGTGGGATGCATCATAAGGAATATATGACTAGTTACATGATTATATGCATCTTGATTACATCCTTGTATGTTAGGTTTAATTCTTGATTGTTTGATTACATGTATCAGTCTTGTAGGTTGGTTACAAGAATTGATCACTTATACTCGACTACATGCATTTATGCATATGTGTAGTTGATTAGGTAATGTTTATGCTTGTTGATAGTTTCATGTGGCAATTTGTACAATGGAGTAATGGTTGTTTTAGTGAATGAGGTCATAGGATGCATTGTCGATATGACCTTGCATTGATGATGAGACCCTAACCAGAATGATGTTTATGCATTGATACACTTATTTAGTATATGTCTATATGTTATTATGTTTATGTTATACATGTATCATGCTAATTTAATGATCTTGCAAACAAGGTACTCTCCTTGAATTATGCTAAGGTATGTTGGTTTATTGTGATTTGGTTTAGGTGACATAGCATGCCTTGTAGGAAAGAGATCATATGGCTATGAAGGTGGTAGACTAAATAGAATCTCCCTATGCATCAAATGTGTAGCGTGGTATGGGGCACACTTATGATTTGGTAGACACGTTGAGAAACCTGAAGGAAGAAATAAGGATTTTCAAAGAAGAAAATGTCAAAATAATGCAGGCACAAGAGAAACAAGCATAGGTGAATGTTATACTTCTTCAAAGTTGTTAGAATTGTAGTGATAAGGGACACTTTGGATTAGCCATGGACATGAGGACAAAACTAATGGGGCATATGGAAGTAGGTCTCCTAGTAGACACAGGTCAGATAGATCTAACATGATCAAATATGGAAAACTCTTGGACACCTCAGATAGGAGAGGTGATAGACATAGGTACTATTCTAGCTCTGGTTCAGAAAAACATCATGATCATCATTGTTATTATCCTTACAGGAGGAGAGATAGGGGATACTTGCTAGATGAGTTTAAGAAGGCAAAGCCACCTACCTTTTATGGGAAATTAAGAAATCATAGGATGAAGAGGCATGGTTTCTTGGTATGAAGAAATTCTTCCAATTACATAATTATTCAAAAAACATGAAAGCAAAGATAACCACTTTCAGTCTCAAAGGTAAAGTGATATTTGGTGGGAAGACACGAAGAATTTCTAAGATATACATGAGGAATATTTGCCTTGGTATGCATTTCAAAGGCTCTTTAAGAAGAAGTAATTGTCAGAGAGGTACTATGATGATAGAGCTAAGGAGTTTTATGAGTTGTGGATGGGTTATATGACAGATGATGAGTATACTAGTAGATTTTTGGAGCTGTTGAGATATGTGCCTTACCTCAGGGAGGAGAAGGCCAAGGTTTAGAGATTCATCAATGGATTTCTAGTAGCATATAAAGACTAGATTGAGTTCAATGAGCCTAGATCATTGGAGTTGTTGGGCGCAACCCAACTTGGCTAGATTGTGGGCAAGGATTCTAAATTTTGTGGGTAGAGTGAGCAGTAGAAAGGATATCATGCAGTGCAAAGTGGACCATGCAACAGAGTTGTGGAACACAATAAGGACCACAAAATAAACTCACTGTGCAGTATAGGGGCTTCGCGATGAAGCCCCTCTCTTTTTGTAAAAGCATATAATATTGTAAAAGTTGAATGGTTTTGGACCATAGTCCCTTGTATTTTGGAAACCATGGTATTGGGTCCATGGTAATGTAGCGATGTAATCCTTCAATGTAATATTATATATAGGGATGAATAATAAAGAAGGAAGGCATCCTGAATGATCAATTGGATCCAAATATATGTTTATGGTTGTATTTTTGTACTCTGTACTTTGGAGAATGGGGCAAGGCTCTGTAACTGAGTGTGTGGAGGCTTGGGTATGCAACTTAGTGCACAGACAACATGTAACTATGTGCGTAGATGAAGAACTATTTGTTGTACCAAATTATTTATTATAAGCAATAGTTCTTGTGGACGTAGTTGCACATTGGCATCAACCACAGTAAAATATGTCTTCTTGTGTTGATTTTCTTATTATCTACACTTTATTTAAGTACTGTGAATTTTATGGATGGTTACGATATGTTCAAGTGATGAATGTAATTATGCAAAGTAATATATAAATTCGAAGTAGTTCATGAATGCGAAGTAGTTCATAAGTGTTAAAGAATAAGAAAATACAAAATTGCAACATTGCAGTATCCCTCAAGGCTATAGAAATATGGTTCTATAACCTCCCATAATCACTTCAAGTGAGACTATGACCTACTTGCAGATCATTGCTGAAAGGACCAGTGATTGAGGGTTTTGTTGGTGCAAAGTAAACTCTGAACCTGGGTCAGCCCAATCTAAGCCAACAGGAGGAGGCCATCCAAAAATTGAAACATTGTTATGAGCAGTCAAACCCCAAAGTTGAGCCTAAGCATGAATTGAAAAGAACGAGAAAGCTAAAAGGAAATGGCCACCAAATAGAGAAAGACCTCAAGATGAAAGTGAGAAAGAAAATGCAGTTCCTTACAAGAGATTCAATACAACTGAGAAGGGAAATGGAGAGAAGCAGGCTAAAGGCGTTGGTAGGGAACCATTGTAGTGTTGGATATGTGGTAAGGATCATCATAAGAGGGATTGTATGCAATATCATAGTGGTGGTATACCCTAGATCTATAGTGCTCAAGAGGCACTTATAGTTGGTGATGTTGAACATAGCATTCCTTGGATCTATGCAGCTATGGAAAATAGGCAGGCGGATCATTAGGCATCAATCATGGAGATGGATGGTAAGATTTGTGATCAAGTTGTTTGTATTTTGATTGATCTTGGATCTAACTATAGTTATATAATCCTGACCTGGTGAATAGGTGTGGTTTGAGAAAATAAGTGCATGCAGAATCTTGGTTGGTATAGTTGGATACAGGTACGAAGAAGACAATTCACCATTACGTGAGAGATTGTAGATTTAAGTTAAATGGTATGCCTACAACAACACATTTGAATGTATTGCCACTGGAATAGTACAATATGCTTTTGGGTATGGATTGGATATATCTTCACATGACCAAAGTGGATTGCTTCGACAAGGCCATTGAGTGTGTGGATGATATTGGGGAAAAGAGGAATTTGCAGGGAAAGAAGAAGCCTACATCAGTGATGATGGTTATGCTATGCAGGCTAAGCGTAGTTGGAGAAAAGGTTGTGTGATGTTTTCAGTACACATTTTTAGTGATAAGGATAAGGAGGTTAAGGATGCAAATGTGTTAAGAAGATACATAGTTTTAAGCAGTTTCAGGATGTATTTCCTGAGGACATTACAGAGTTTCCACCTCACAGGGAGGTAAAACTTTCTATTGAGTTGGTGCAAGGAATAGCTCCAGAATCAGAAGCACCTTAAAGGATGAGCACATCTGAGTTGGTTGAGTTAAAGTTGCAACTAAAGGGAATTTTAGACAAAGGATAGATCAGGCCCAGTGTATCACCTTGGGGTGCACCAATGTTGTTGAACAAAGTAACAATCAAGAACAAGTACCCTTTGTCGAGGATCGATGATTTGTTTGATCAGTTGAAGGGAGAAAGACTATTCTCTAAGATCGACTTGAGATCGGGATAACATTAGGTATGAATCAAGGAAGAGGATATCTGCAAGACTACATTCAGGACCAAGTGTGGGCATTATGAGTTTGTTGTTGTTCCATTCGGTTTGACTAATGCTCTAGATACATTTATGTGTTTGATGAATAGAATGTTGTGTCCTTATCTGGAAAATTTTGTTATTGTATTCATTGATGGCATATTGGTATATTCTAAAAATGAGGAAGAGCATCCCGAGCATTGAATAACAATGTTAATATTGCTAAGAGAGCATCAATTGTATGCTAAAGTTAGCAAGTGTAGTTTCTTTTAGACTGAGGTACATTACTTGGGGCATGTTCTCTCCAAGGATGTCATAGCAGTTGATCCAGAAAAGATAAGGGCCATCATGGAGTGGGGGCATCTTCTAAGAATGTGGATGAGGTGAGATAATTTATGGGATTGACAGGCTACTACAGGAGGTTCATTAGGAACTTCTTGTGCAATTCATATCCTATCACATCATTGTAGGGGAAATGTAAGAAGTTTGAATAGACAAAAGAATATGAGGATAATTTTGAGCAGCGTAAGTAATTGTTGATAGATGCACTAGTGCTAAAGATTGTGGATCTGGAAAAGGAGTTTGTAGTGTGTACATATGCTTGCAGGAGAGGAATTGGTGGAGTTCTCATGCAATAAGGATAGGTAGTGCGTTATGAGTCATAGAAACTAAATGAGCATGAGTAGAACTATTTGACACATGATCTTGATCTAACAACAATTATATATGCACTGAAGATGTGGAGTTATTATCTTCTTGGAAAGAGGTTTACATTGATGAGTGATCATAGTGGGTTGAGGTATTTGTTTGACCAACCAAATATAAATGTTAAGCAAGCTATATGGTTTGCTACCCTTAGTGAGTTCAAATTCAAGATCAGATACATCAAAAGGAAGGAGAACTGGGTTGTAGATGCTCTTAGTAGCAAGGTACAGGTAAATCATATGGAAACTATGAGCTCTTATGGGACAAAGTTACAGGATAGGATCATGCAGGCAGGAGAATGGGATGAAAAATACATGGATATTATTCATAGGTTACAATAGAGCATAGTTATAGGTGTAGATACATGTACAGGTGATCAAAATGTAGACTATCATCTCATGGCATATGGTTTGGTGAGGTTTAGAGACACAATCTATGTGACGAATTGCAGTGAGATCAAGAAACTTATCTTTAGGGAGTTTCATGCCAAGCCATACTTGGGTCATCTAGGATATCAAAAGACATTGACAATGGTAAAGAAGTTCTACTATTGGTTGAATATGAAGAAGGAAGTGGTAGAGTTCGTGTCTAGATGTGTCGATTGTCAGTAGGTAAAGACAAAATGTAAGCATCTAGGTGGTTTACTACAACCTATAGTGATTCCAGAATGGAAATGGGAGGTCATTTCCATGGATTTCATTATAGGTCTTCCGAGGACAGCAAGCCAAACTGACTCTATTATGGTTGCAGTTGACAGGTTGAGAAGGATAACTCACTTCATTACATTGAAGACTACATATTCAACCAGTGAGGTAGCACAGGTGTTCATTAGAGAGATAGTGAGATTACATGGTGTTCCAAAGAAGATTGTGTTGAACAGGGATGCAAAATTCACATACAAGTTCTGGAAGGAGCAATTTGCAAGCTTTAGAACATAGTTGGCCTTCAATAAAACTTATCATCCATAGACAGATGTGCATATAGAGAAGGTAAATAGGATCTTGGAAGATATGTTAAGGATGTACGTAATGTACTAGGAGAAGAAATGGGAGGAGTATGTTCCATTGGTTGAGTTAGCATAAAACAATGGTTATCAGGGGTCATTGAGGATGAGTCCTTTTGAGGCATTGTATGGGCGGAGTTATAACACTACCATTAGCTGGAGTGATCCAGTGAAAATGGTACTTATTGGACCGGATATGTTGGCATACATGGAGTAGGAAATGCAAGTTATAAATAAGAATATAAAGGCAACATAGTATAGATAGAAGAGTTATGCACATCAACACAGGGTATTCAAGGAGTTTCAAGTTGGGGAGCATGTGTATTTGCGTATCAAGCTTGCGAAGAGCTTGTTGAGGATTGGTTCATGTGCCAAGTTGGCACCATGGTATTGCGGGCATTTTGAGATCCTTGAGAGGATTGGACCAGTAACATATCAACTTGCACTGCCTCCAACAATGAAAGTCCATGATTTGTTCCATATTTCATTGGTTAAGAGTTATATAAAGGATTTTGATCATGTTATTGATTGGTCTGTATTGCAGGTGGAGCAAGAAGGAGAGTTCTAGCTAGAGCCTCAGTGCATATTGCAACAAAAACATGTCATGCTCAGGAATAGAGTCATAGAGCAAGTTAAAGTGTAGTGGAAGCACTTTGGGCCTGAAGAAGCTACATGGGAGATGGCGGATTAGATGCGTGCCCTGTATCTTTCATTGTTTGGCGGTTAAGGAAAAGCAATTTTGGTTCGATGATTGGTATATTTTTTGCTGTTATTTTGGTATATGTATGTATATGTATATGGATGTAAATACCACCATGAGCTAAGTTATAAAGTTCCAATAAGCGGTATGGGTGTCATGTTATTATGGTTGTTATATTGTCATGTTGTCATGATGGTTTGCTTTTGAGAAGGTCTTTCATTGTAAATACTGAAACGAGCTAAGTTATAAAGCTCCATGGGCAGTATGTTTGCTTTTCAGTGGTTTGCTAAGGTCATGGTGTGGTTTAACACCAAGGATTGTGTTCCCCAAGGGGGGGGGGCGCTTCTGTAACAACCTTGGTGAAAATTTCATGTAATAAAAGTTAATAAAGGAAAAAACAAGACCAAAGTTAAGGGACACTTATTCCAAGCTGAATGCTCAAAAAAGATATCCTCGTGGGCATCACTGGATGTCTATTTTGGCTAAGGAAAATTGGCAAAGGCTAAGGCAAAGGCATTAAAAGGAAAAAATCTATTTTTGGCACATTTATTTATGAAAATAAAGGAAATTAGGAGAAAAGTAAGGTGAAAGGTCACAGGTTACATGTGAGGAGGAAAATGAAGGAAAATAATGGAAAATGAAGAAAATAGAGGCCTCATTCATAAAAAGGCTTATGACGATTAGTTGGTAACCTTATTTTCAGTTCAAGTTTGGAGCTCTCTCATTATTCTCTCTCTCTCTCTCTCTCTCACTCTTGGTCACTTAGAGTTTTCTTGGAGCACTCTAGCTTTGGAGCAAGGAAGGACAAGTAAGCAAAGGGAAAGGAAGGAAAAGCAAGCAAAGGGAAAGGAAGGAAAGAAAGGATCAAGGAAGGAAAGCATGATCATATAGCTTCAACATGAATAATTGTAGGTAACCTTTTCCATGTGTGATTTCCTAGTTGGTTTGGACATGCATGGCTTTGCATGTTGGTGTATAGTTCTCTTGTTGTCGTTGGCATGGTTTTTCCTGTTTATGACAGTGGTTTTCAACCTAGCGTTGCATTTTTCTGGATGCCATGGTATTTTTATCTAGGTTTTGAGATTTGGTTTGCTGGATGGATTTTGGAATCTAGGGTGGAGGTGGTTTCAAGTTTCATTCCCAAAGGCCTAGGAATACCTTGATCGGTTTTGGCGAGATACACAGTAAGCATGAGGGAGAAGTCTCGGTTTAGGGCCTAGTCAGCTAAGTTTGGATTGTGGTAAAGCCTAACAGACTGGTCTCAGTTTAGGGCCTAGTGATTTGGGATTGGATTATGGTAAAGCCCGAGAGACAAGGAGATGAAAATTCCTCAAGGACAGTGATGGATTCTGGATGGAATTCCAACTTTGGTTTGGTTGTGATTGGAGCACCAGTTTTGGTGTGATCACGGTTTGATGAGGGTGGAGGTGGTTTAACCTATGGATTCCCTTGGTTGTTCTTGGATTAGATTTTCTATGAGATCCCACATTCATTCTTGGAATATGGTACGAGGGTGACTAGCTGAAAGAGAGATTTGGTTCAGCCATGTCTATGGTTGGGTGGTACGTGGAAGTCTCGAATTTGGTCGGATTTTCCTATGATTAATAAAAGCTAAGTTATATTACTTTTACACTAGTTTATATGTGGATTTAATGGCTATCATATCTCTAATATTTATATGGTTTTATGTTGATTATATGACTAGTTCATTTCATGGTTATTTCATGTATTTACTTGTAATTTTCAAATGGATGGATGCAAGACCTAATTGATGTTATAATAGTTCAATGGAGAAGGTGGTGATCCTTTTGGTTATGTTTCATAAGTTCTTTCAATCATTCATGTTCTGTCTTGTATCCCAGACCTATAGGTTGCATTGATGCCAAGTGTTTATGTAACAACCCTGGAGAAAATTCCATGTAATAAAAGTTAATAAAGGAAAAAAAGAAACATGGTTGATGGGACACTTATTCCAAGTTGTATGTTGGGAAAGACATCCTAGGGGGTGCTCATTTGGTTGTTTATAGGTAAGGAAATTGGCAAAGGCAATGGTTAAGGCTTTGGAAAGGCAAAATTGCATTTTTGGCACATTTATTTATGAAAATAATGGAAATTAGGAGAAAAGGGAGGTGAAAGGTCACAGGTTGCATGTGAGGAGGAAATTGAAGGAAAATAATGGAAAATGAAGAAAATATAGGCCTGATTCATTATTCTCTCTCTCTCTCTCTTACTCTTGGACTCTTAGAGTTTTCTTGAAGCATTTTGGCATTGGAGCAAGAAAAGAAAAGAAGGCAAGAAGAAGCAAATATCAAGTAGGGAGAGGCATGATCAAGCATCTACAATAGGCTTCATTGCAGGTATCGAATTACATGTGTATTTTCCTTGCTAGATTTGGCATGCATAGTATTTCATGTGGTTCTTTTTCTATTGGGGCATGGGTTTTTCTAGGTGTAACAATATTTTTAGCCTAACCTTGTCATTTCCGAGTAGCCATGGTGTGATGGGGTTCTCATGTTTTGGTTGAGCTAGATTTCCAGATGGATTCGAAACTGAGGGGGGTGGATCTCTAAATGATAGAACACATGGATTAGTGGTCTCTGAACTAGACTGTAGATCATGGTAAAGCCACTGGCCTAGTGACCCTTGAGCCAGCATGTGGGTTGTGGTAAATCCAGGATTGTGTTGCCTCAGTGGGCCTGGGAATCCTTGCTAGTGAATGGTAGGATATATGGTAAAGCCAAGAGGTGGTTTTCTTTCTGTTGGGCCTAGTAATCTTGGGTTGGGATATGTGGTAAATCCTAGAGAGTGGGTCTCGGTTTAGGGCCTAATGATTCAGGTTTGGAATGCAATAAAGCCCCAAAGACTAGGAGACAGGGAAATTCCTCACGGTGTAGGTGGAGAAATCCGGTGGTATCCATGCTTGTTTGGCCTAGTGATCAGGTGGAGATCATGGTAAACCCTATTATGATGTGTTCATTATGTTGGCCCAGTGATCTAGGATGGATTACAGTAAAGCCTCACTTATATTAATGAGGGTGAGGTGGTTTAGCTTTGGTATGCCTTGGTTGGTTCTTTTGGTTTGAGTCCCACATTCATGCTTAGAATATGGCATGGGGGTAAATGGATGAAGAGAGATTTAGCCCAGCCATTCTATCGTCAGCTGGAATGTGGTAGTCCCATCCCAAGTCTGGTGTTTGAATCATTAATGAAAGGTTATTTCTCCTTGTATTTAAATGATCATTTTGATGGATTATATGTGGTTTATATGATTGTACATTCATGAGTATTTTGTTGTTATCATCTTAGTTATATGCGTGTTTTATGAAAACAACTATGTATGGATATGTTAGAAAATTATATATTATAGAGCAATGGAACACATAGAATATAGTGCAGAAATATAAGCACGAAAAACACATAAAAAAAGAGAGACAGATATATACGTGGTTCACCCAATTTGGGTTGTGTCCACCGAGAAACAACCAGTCCTTCCTTTTATATTATCTAACAAAATGATGAGATATAACCTACAATAGATCCATTTTAATTCCCTCTTCTCTCTCACACAATCTCCTCTCTCTTTCTCACCCAGAATACACATCTACATAGCTGTAATACTATTCCCTCATATATAGCAAGGGGTTTCCTTCTAGGGAAAAAAACCCTAAATTAAACATAACTTCTACTGTCATATTTCTGCCTAATGAATGGTCCATATTGACTATGAGATTAAAAAATTTTACAAGCCACCCGCTGGACCCCCTTGGCGACGCAAAAAAAGGGCGGCGTTGCCGTCCCATTATGAATTGGGGTCCAATTTTGGTGATACCTTTGAATAAAGAAGATAATCAAGCTCCACACCCAACAGGATCTCAACATGTTTTTGCTTGTAAATGAATGGATAATGTATATATGGCCTAATAGATGGTAAAGCAATAAATTACATGAGGTAACAATGGTTCACAAAGATTCTCAAATAATTATGAGATCCCTACACTTAAGTCTATTTTTTACACATGTAGGTTACATGTTGACGATATGTTTGACGAAATGCCTTTCATGGCTAGTAGGTATATGATTAAGGTCTTTTTTAACTTATTGCTTTTGTATCATTGTTTTCCTATTCTTTGACTAATCTTAAGCTATCATTCCATTCTTGGCAATGACCTAGGCATTGGGCATAAAAAGGTGGCTCAAATCCCTAGGTTGACGGCATAACACTAGCAAATTGGGTCTCTGGATGTTGACAGGCAAGTCTGTCAGAGTGACTTTGGGTTTCTAGACACTGTCATGCCTATAGAATGAGAGTGACTAAGGCTTAAGATGTCCATAACATCAGTGGAACTCAAGGACAACATGTCTGAGTGGCTGACATGTCTCTTGAGGGTTTTGTTGTTAATGTGGATAGGTTGGTTGATGTGTTCCATCAATTCCACTCCCTTAAGGTCACATAGGAGGTCAAATCCAATCATAGTAGCCTCTCGTCACATGTTTACCTGGTTGGCATGGTTACTTGGGTAGATGTTGTTGAAGAATATAGGGTAATTAGTGATAATAGGGTTCTTCTAGACAGCAATTTGTGAAGAACTTTTTTCAATTCTTCTTGTTAGCTTGACCTTCTTATTATTATTAGTGTATGTGTATTTAGTTCATCAAACTACTACCAAAGCACAAGAAACAAGAACACAAGATATTGGCTCTTTATTAAGGAAACACCTCTCTCTCTTAGAGAGAAAAACCCTCTCGTAAATTTCTATTATTGAAGCTTCTATTGATCAATGCCAAACCATAGACCCTTGCCAAGAATATCATCTAAGCACAAGTCAAGTCCTTCTTTCTTCCATAACTTCGTCTCCATGCACTTCATCCTCCTTCTTTTGACACTTCGTTCTTCTTCCAGAAACTGGTGATAGTCCTTGTTATGGTAGCTCTAGAAGAGATATTTATCCTTGATCCTTAGTGAACTCTTTCACATAAGAGGATACCTTTCTCTCTTTCCCAACTGAGCTATTTCTTGGGATGTAGTTGTTGATTTTTTATGATAGTAGCGGAACCCTATTTCTTCACAAGTGTAAGGGGATTCCTTGTGATATTGACCTCTTCCTTCTTTGCTTGAGAGAGTTCCTTATTCACTTGCATGAGAGGCCTTATAGGCCTACTTTGATTGCTTAACAAACGAAATTATGTGACTGTGATAGTAGTGCTATAATGATCAGAGGAAGAGGCTCTTTCCTTCACAGGTGTGACTATAATAAGCCATATAACAAACCTCTAAGGCTCAATGTTTCTTACTCCTTCTTCGCTGTCTTAGAGGCTCCTTTTACTCATCTTCCTTCACCCTTTTCCTTTCTCACTGATTTCATAGATGATTGTTGATATCATTGGAGGAGTGGACAACCTCTATATATAGAGCTCTGTCCCTCCTTTAGGTTGACTTGAAGACTTGAGCCCGACTTGACTTTTCCTATTCGGATTAGCTTCTTTGGTGATGTCATTGCATGGATAGGACTTGTGACTTTGGTTGAAGGCATTCTTTTGACTCTAATACATGGTGTAACATGCCCTTAAGGGTATTCAACATTTCTTTTGACTCTTTGACTTACCTATAACACTTTTACATGTGTTAGACCTATTCAATGAGTAAGAAACTCATTGATATAAATAACAAAAATAATATTTCTTTTATTTTATAAGTACAAATATCAAAATTACATTTATGAAGACCAAACCTAGTTACACTTTCTTAAACACTCCCTCTTAACTAGGGAGGTATTCATAAATTATTACAAGGTGTTTGACTATTTTTCAGTCTTGAAGAATTCACATAAGAGAAACTAGTTGGAAATCCATCTGTTATAGCATCATAGTAACCAACACTTTTTATAGCAAGGCCTTGACTAACAAATCTATCTCTCATATGATCAGACCACAATGTTGGCGAGACCAATGATATATAGACACCTTTATCATTTCCTCTCAAGGTACATACCCACCAAGGTGTTCACTGAGTATGACCTTCTAGGACTATTCTTGTCTTGGGTTCCCAACCCTGAAAGAATATCAGTAATATTTCCTACTTTTATCTTGGATGACCCACACATCATCAGAGAGCATCAGTTGCTATATTATTACCCAATCCTCCATTCTTTTCTTCCAAAGTGAAGACAAGAATGTTGTGTCTATCTATTCCTCTTAATTGGGAAATATATGCCCAAGTTTCCTTTGACCAAAAACTTGACCAAGGTCCTTTGTAATTAGGAACTTGTTAGAAACCCCCTCTTAGCTAGGGACTTTTCCATACATTAACAACTTCTTTTCCGTGGGTTCTTCAACTGCTAGATCTCCTTCTTCCTTTAATGTCATGAAGTATTTGTTTGAACTTATTCGTGGTAGGACACTGGCCATCAATTACTTTCCTTCCTAGATTGTCATTTCATTTCTTTCTTCATGGAAAGTGGCCTTCTTGGTGTTTGCCAGGATATTTCGTCATCTAGATAGTCCTTTATCACTTGACTATACTTCTGAATATTTATCATATGGATGCTTAGTTGTACTTTCTTGTTCCCATATTTTGATTTAGTAGACCTTCATGACTTGAACTTGATATTACTTCATCAAATAGTTCTTTTTTGGATGGCCTTCAATCATGACATCTTTGTAGACTGAATCAGTTATCTACATCTTAATATCTCCAAGGCCTTCATCGATGTCAAGGGTCCTTTGATTTTTTTATTACTTTGTCAGAGTTGTCATGCCTTCTTTCGGGATATGTGACCATGGTGTTATTACATGTTTGATATCTTTCTTCATGTATGTTTTTTCAACCACCCCATGCTCCTTATGTTGACCTTCATTGGATTGTAGTACATGCTTTTGAGCATGTCATTAGTGAAAGAGATCCTTTTATACTTGATCATGTTTTAAAACTATTCCCATGACTCAATAATACATATGATGACATGACTAAACTTTGATGCATACATACCTCATCTTGATTATGCTTTTGATAATCTCAAGTTCTTTTGTTGGTCCTTCTTGATCGAGATTGCCTCAATTTTCTTGCTTCATCTTTTCTCTCCTGCATATCATCCTTTCTTTGAATCTCATGAATGGAAATCCTATTGAGACATTTTCTCTTATTTATGAATCTTCTTCTTTTGAAGATTCTGCCATATGATCTTGAAGACCTTTATCCTGCAAATGGTTCTTCCTTTTTGATGATGGAGGCTTTCTAAGATTTAAACATGATCAATTTTCTTTTATCGTGGATGAGGTCCTTTAATAGGTATAATCCTTCTACATGAATAAATTTAGCTATATATTCATCATTCTCCTATATTATAGAGATATCTTTAAACCATGCATTCTATCCTATTTCTATATGCTCCTATACTACTCAAAACTTTGAAAGAAGACATATGTAAGAAATTTGACTTAGTCATAGTAGAGATCTCGAGGATCTTCCTTCTTCTACTTCCTGTCTTATTATTTCACTTCTTGAGTTATGTGAGCTTCCTCTCTTTTTCTATTGTTGTTTTTCTTATTAAGCTTGGGACAATCCCTTTTGTAGTGTCCATATTCTTGACAGCCAAAGAATTGGACTTTGGACATATCTCTGTTGCCTGTTCTTCGTGCACCAAATTTGCCAAATTTTCCCTTTCTCTTGGCCATGGTAGAAGATGATTTCTCTTTTGATCCCACATCATTCTTGGCTTTGAGTCTAGCCTCATTAATTTTTCATAGAGACCAAAGTTCACTTAGTGGGGTAGCTTCCTTCTTGGAATATATGCTCGATGTGAAGTGGCCCCAAACCTCAGGTAGAGAATTGAGTACTATAGTTGTCATTTCTTGGTCAGACATGACTTCTCCTAGTTCTTGAGATCTTCATGAAGTAGGGAGATATTCCTTCCTTTCGTATCTTCATCTTGTACAAATCATTATGTAGAGATATCACTTCTCCAGTTGTGCTTACCAATAATAGCTCTATTAGTTTATCATAGATTTCTTTTGATGTTTCAAATTTGGAGACATAAGGAATGAGAGAGTCCTTGATAGATTCTATTAGAATCCTTTGATTTTTTTTCTCATCCTTATTGTACTTTTCTAAGGCTTTACTTTGTTCCTTAGCAGGGATAATGATATTCCCTTTGATGAGGTCTAGAAGTTCATTCTCCTTGAGAAGTAAATTAGTCCTCTTCTTCCATATAAGGAAGTTAGTGGTCCCAACCAATTTGTTGCTTTCCTTGCAAAAATAAATTGAGGTATTTTTAGGAGGGGACATATATACTTACTTGATAGAGTTTGTGATGTAGTAGTCTTTCTTTCTAATTGAAGGCTACATGGATTACCTTCTTAGATCTTGATGATCTTTAAATTGATTCCTTCAAATAGACTTGCTTGATAATGATATCTTATTGGAGAGAAGGAATTTAACTGTAGTGATTTTTCCTTTGAAGATGGTGTAGCTTGATGTAGGTCCTTCTTTGATTGGATCTTCTTGTAGGTTCCTTTATATGAAAGGCTTCTCTTCCTGCTTTGTAGTCTTTCTTGATGGATAGTAGATGATAGACCTTCTTGTCCTTGATGTATTTAAGACTTCTTGGCTTAATGCTTCAATGTTGTAGACGTTATTTAGATTTCCTTCCTTGATGTGTTACCTTAGCTCCGATACCATGTTGAAGAATCTAGGGCAATTAGTGATAATAGGATTATTCTAGAATTGATAACAATTTGTGAAGCACTTTTTTCAATTCTTCTTGTTAGCTTGATATTCTTCTTATTATTAGTGTATGTGTGTTTACTTCATCAAACTACTACCAAAACACAAGAAATAAGAATGCAAGATATTGGCTCTCTACCAGGGAAAAACCTCTCTCTCTTAGAGAGGAAAACTCTTTCGTAAGTTTCTCTTATTGAAGCTTCTATTGATCAATTACAAACCCTATACCCTTGACAAGAATATCCTCCAAGCACAAGTCAAGTCCTTCATTCTTCCGACACTTTGTCTCCATGCACTTTGTCCTCCTTCTTTTGACACTTCGTTCTGCTGGAAATTGCTAAATGTCCTTGCTATGCTAGCCCTAGAAGAGATATTTCTCCTTGATCCTCAGTGAACTCTTTGACATAAGAAGAGACCTTTTTCTCTTGCCCAACCAAGACCTTTCTTGAGATGTAGTTGCAAACTTGTTATGACAGTAGTGTAACCCTATTTCTTAGCACATGCGAGGGGATTCCTTGTGATATTGACCTCTTCCTTCTTCACTCGAGAGAGCTCCTTATTTGCTAAAGTGAGAGTCCTTATAGGCCTACATTGATTGCTCAACAAACAAAATTATGTGACTATGATGGTAGTGCTATAATGACCACAAGAAGAGGCTCTTTCCTTCGCATGTGTGACTGTAATAAGCCTGAGAACAAACCTCTAAGGCTTGGTGTTTCTTCCTCCTCCTTCGCTATCTTAGAGGCTCCTTTTGGCCGTCTTCCTTCACCCTTTCCTCTACTTCCTTTGTCACTGATTTCAAAGATGACTAATGATATCATTGGAGGAGTGGACAACCTTTATATATAGAGGTCTTTCCTCCTTTAGGCTTACTTGAAGACTTGAGGCCGACTTTACTTTTCCACTTTGGATTAGCTTATTTGGTGATGTCGTTGCATGGAGAGGACTTGTTACTTTGCTTGGAGGTATTCTTTTGACTCTAATACATGGTGTAACATGCTCTTAAGGGTCTTCAATATTTCTTTTGACTCTTTGAGTTACCTATAGCACTTTGACTTGTGCTAGACCTATTCAATGAACAAGAAACTCATTGATATAAATAAAAATAATAATATTTCTTTTCTTTTAGAAATAAAAATATCAAAATTAAATTTATGAAGACCGAACCTAGTTACACTTTCTTCAACATATGTGGGAGGAGGGTGCTGCAGATTGTTATCAGAGTGTGGTTCACCCCTCAGACTAGATGGGTGATGTGTGTTGGTCATGCATGCATGTTAGTTGAATGTGTGTCTCCCACACTTGCATTCCATGTGCTTGTTGCATTTGCTTGATGATTGATTATGGTTGAAGTAAGCTTGTCATGGAAAATTTTATTTTGATTTTATGGAATGCATCGACAAGAGTATATGATTGGTTACGTATTGTTATAGGTCACCTACATGTTGATTTTAAGTTGCCTACTTACATCCTTGTATGTTAGGCTACATTATTGTAGGTTTGATTACATGTATCAATATTGTAGGTTGATTACAAGAATTGATCACTTATGCTCAACTACATGCATCTATGCATATGTGTAGTTGATTTGGCATTGATTATGCATGTTGATGGTTGCATGTGGCAATGTGTACAATGGAGTAATGGTTGTTGTCATGCATGAGGTCATAGCATGCATTGTTGATATGGCCTTGCATTGATGACTTGACCCTAACTAGAAAGATTTTTATGTGTTGATGCATTTATTCGCATATGTATATATGCTATTATGTTTATGTTATACATGTATCACACTGATTTTTAATCTTGGAGACAAGGTATCCTCCCCGAATTATGCTAAGGTACATTGATTTATTGTGATTTCGTTTATCTGACATTTTATGCATTATAGGAAAGATACCAAATGGCTAGAAAGGTGGTAGACTACATGATTCGAATGGAAAATGGCATCAACCCATGGTATTCATCCACCCATGGAATTTACCCATGGTATTGTAAGTTGGCATCCACCCATGGTATTTATCCACCCATGGTATTGTAAGTGACATCCACCCATGGTATTCATTCACCCATGGTATTTTCCCATGGTATTGTGACATCCACCCATGGTATTCATTCACCCATGGAATTGACCCATGGTATTGTAACTAAAAAATATTATAAGTAAAAAGTCACATTTTGTAAAAGGACAGTTTGTTTGCCACAATGTAGATTTTACAGTTATTCTCCATTTTAATAAAAAAATTCTTTGTGGTTTTGATTATTAGGCATTCTCCTCTTTTTTTCTTTTGGCATTTAAATTTTTCAAATCTTGGGGGCCTCTCCCCCAAAATCCATTTCAATCTTTTAGATCTTGGGGGACTCCCCCCAAGATCTAGATCAATACATAGAATATACCTATTAATCAAATGGGTGGTGTGGTGTGGGGCAATCTTCTGATTTGGAAGACACATTGAGAAGCCTGAAGGAAGAAATAAGGAGGTGTAAGGTATATAATGACTGGATCATACAAGCACAAGAGAAACAAGTAGAGGTTAATGCTATACTTCTTGAGAGTTTTCCAGACTTGCAAAAACAAGGGCTACTTCAATTTAGCCATGGACGCAAGGATAGAAATAATGGGGCATATGGAAGTAGGTCTCTTGGTAGACACAAGTCAGATAGATCTGACACGATGAGGCATGGGATCTGACACAATGAGGCATTAGTCAGATAGATAGGAAGATTTGTAAACCAGTCAACATGAGGCATGGGATTTGGAAATCCAGGGATCTGAGATCGATCCATAGGAGCATACCTAGGATTTCTTCTTGTAGAAGAACTCATCTTGACAGAAATGAAGTCACCAAGAAGGTTTTCAAACTACTGGTTCTTGAAAAGTGGAGTCGCCATGAAGTGTTGATTTTCTGGATCTTTTAGTCAATGGAGTTGCCAGGTGAATGATTTCAGCCTTTGTGTGACTGATCACTATCCACCATTAGCAATCAGATCTAAACTTTGTCATACACCCAGGGAAAATGAACCTTTCATTCCCCAGTATGATTGCCATTACGTTAGCACCTAGATTGAACCTCAGGCTGAATAAGGCAATTATGGGGTAACCACAAACAACACTTAGCCAAGTAGCTAGCCCTACTAGGCCAGGAGAGGGCTCTCTTTGTAAGTATCTTAGCCAAAATGACTAGATCAAGAAACTAATATTAGGCTAGGTATAGTAGCACAAGGTTTTGATTTGATATTTTTAAGGGTTTTGCTGGATCAGAAAGAGCCAAATAGTTAGGGCAAGGAAATTAGGTCAAAACTATAGGGTGTTTGATGGGGCAAAGTAGGCACAATTATTAGAACCTTAGGGTTTGATGGATGAGGTTAAAATATAGGTGAGGATCTAAACAGAGCATGTAAACCACATGGATTCTTCCTAAATCGAAGAAAACATAGACTGCGAAATGTCTACCCAAAACAGAGCATAAAAGATATGGATTTTGCCTCTCAAACTTGTATACATTCACATAAAGGCAATGAAATAATGAAATGGAGTCAAAAATACATTCTAACACATGAATGCAAAAGAAAAACTGAACTAAATATAGAAATAGCTGCAATTTTTCATTAATCTCCTGCTGTAACTAATACAAGATGATATTTAATCAAAACATAAGCATCCCACTGAATCCAACCACTACAATGACTGAGGAAAAGCATCATATAGACCCCAAACAACTCATCCTAATATTAGGGAGTTGAATCCATGAGAGGAGGAGTTGCTTCCATCAAAATTGGAATTGCTAACAAGAAAATAGGGTGGTCAAAGTGACTCATCCCTAATCCAAACAAACTGATACATTTCACCTCATGAATTTGTTTTACCTAATGAATCTACCCTAGTAAGCTCTAGAAGCATCATAATTACATTCAGCTTATCAATTACAATGGTAAAAACATCATCTATCATGTTAGAAGTGAAAATTGGGTCGAATCTGCAAAATGTTGGGCAAAGTATCAAACGTGCAGCGCCAAGTGCCAATGCGCAGCGCCAAGTGTAGGTGTGCCATTCGACTTCAATTGCACTTTTGGAGGCTTTCCCAACATCCAAATTGGGCCCACAATAGCTCGTTTGAAGATTTTCCTGTCTATTTTCCCGAAAAACTTGAATTTCTGAATTTGGATGTCATTTTCCTAGTCAAAAACCAAATTTCCCAACACTACTCAGCGCGCAATGCCCAGGCCAACAAAAGGGCAAAAAGGTCATTTTTTGGGTGTTTTTTGACCTTTTGACCAGCTAGTTTTCATCCAAATGCTTAGAAAACGTATAGGGTGTATGTACTAATCAGTAAAAACCCAAAAATATTGACTTCTTACTAATTGGATGTCTCAAAAAAGAGCGCAGCGCCCAAGGCACTGTGTGTTTGCCCTCCATGGTTGTGCAAAAGCTGGACTAAAAAACACAACAATTTTCTTCAAGCTCAAAAATGGTTCAACATTCCCAAAAATGTATTTATATGATTGGTCAAAGGTTAGAGGCTTGTAGGGATGCCTCAATAAGTATGTGAAGTCTCCTCCTCTCCTCTTTTTTGGTCAATTTGTCTATTTTCTCATGAGCTCTTTGAGCTTGCTCCTTGCCACTTGGTTCCTCCGTGCATAATACTTGGCCATCTTCCTTTGTATGTCAACATCTCTATTTACATTGTCCAAGAGGCTCTCCAAGTGTGTGTTCACCTTCTCAAGCCAAGACTCTCTGTTCTTAGCTATGTCCTTGACCAATTGCTCATTTAAAGTGAGCTACTCCTCCAATTCTGCCTCTTTTTTCCTTTCAAGCTCTAAGGCTCTCTTTAATCCTCTTATTCTTTGTTTTTTCCTTTGTCCCTATTCATCATCTGGCTATCCATAATCCCTATAAGCCTCATCAAGCTGAAACTTGGCCTTCTCAGCCTCCCTCTTTGCCTTAATGTACTTGGTTTGCATCAATTCCTGCTTGACCTCTAGCTACTTGTTCTCTTGCTCATAAAAGGAGATGATATATTTAGCCCTTTGTAAACTAGTCTCAAGCTTCCTGATTTTGGTATCCTTTGCTTTCAAGGTAGCCTAAGTGATTTAGTCTTACTCCTCATCATCTGTGTTCACAAGGATAAAACCTTTTTCAGTGCCATGTTTTTCATGTTGTTGTTTGACCTTTGCTTCCTCCACCATTTTCTCTTTTCCTTTAACCTGTAATGTTGATGATGAAGGCAAGGCCCCTCCCACTTTCCATGGGGTAAACACTTGCCTCTTTCCCCTTCGATAGGTGAAATAAAAGGGTTTCAAATTGTTCCTCCATGGTATACTACTTTGACCATGTTCAGTGTGTACATCATGTCCTTCACTGCCGTCATGCTCATCATGTTCCTCATCACTGTCATCATCTCTATTGGGTGAATTAATGGCTACATGAAATGGTGATGATGGAGGTGATGGTGTGGTTGACTCATTAGATGAAGATGAATGATGTATGGATTGAGGTGGAGGAATGGAGGTGGATTGATGAGAAGATGAAGATGCTTCTTGGCCATGCTGAATAGGTGGGACTGTGAAAATCTGTTACTAGGGTTTGATTTTAGAAATGACAACAAACACCTATGAAACCTTATGTAGATCAACAATGGAGGGAAGGAGTGAATATATTTTTCCACCTACCTCATTTATTGAAGTGTGCGATGACCAATTTCAAAACTTGGTGGCGATGGAGGACGTTCTGGCTTGTTTATGGTCCTTCCAAGAAAATGCATAGTGATCCAGGCAAACACGCCCTTCAGCTACAAGATCGCAACGCTGTTATAAATTGCACTGGAATCCTTGGAAAATGCACAACAACCCAATCAAATGCACAGTGACCTGGTTAAACACGCCCTACAACTTGCAGGTTGATTTTGACTACCTTCCTGATGTCCAAATTGAGCCCATGAAAAGTCAATTCTCTCGGGGAAAGTGAGAGCAGAATTTCAGTGAGTAGCCATCTGCTAGATTGGTTACATTGGAAGGTTCACTTCACATGATTGTACATATTTCTTCAGTAGGTAGGTGGTTGTCATCAGTATCTGAAGCCCTCAAATCTCGATGGTCTACTACCATTAATAAGTTTTGTAAGTACTTGTTTCAGTTAAGTAAGTCTTGAGTCATTTTTCAGTCAATTTCAAGTCAGTTTTGAGTCAGTTTGTGTCATTTGAAGTTTTCAGCATTTAGTCATGCATTTCAATTTAAGTTTTTGACTGTATTGGCCCACATGGTTAGGCACTTGGTCTACGGTGTTCTTGACACCACCAAGGAGCTGCCATCCCCAATAAGGCTGATGTTAGTGTTAGTATTTTCATCCTGCTATCAATGATAAAAAATCCTCTTTTCATATCATTTTAAGGGTCCCACTCAGAAATTTTTTATCATTTCACTAGGTCATGCAAACAAATTAGTCACTGATGGTAGTCCTAGTCCAAAAACATCACTCTTCCCTAAATGTGATTACTTGCTGGCATAGTTTCATATCTTTTTGACTATACATCATCCATAAAGTTATTTTTATCATGCCATTTGTATCAGTCATGAGGTCATTATGTCATCTTGAAATTTAGTCCTTCAAGGTCTCATTAGGTAATTTAGGGTTTTTCAAGGTTTCATTAGGTTAATAGGGTTTCCAAGGTTCCATTCCATTGCATAATACCAGCAAGTAAAGGGTTATCAAATAACATCTCTCCACCCTGTGAATATGATTTGTAAAGAGAAATGCTTATTTCATTTTGTAATTTTATGTCTTTAAAATGTAATAATTTCACCATCCCAAGCTATTAAATTAGTGTTCCAAAGATTCTAGACCATCCAAAAGATCAAATTTTCAAAGGAAATAGTCAAGTGAAAAGGTAAAGTTTCAAAGGGTTAAATGCATGCCAAAGGGAGTTGTCTTTTCCCAAGGGTGTCCAAATCATCATTTTCCACAAGCATTAAACAAAAGTTTCCTCACCCATTGAGCTAGGGTTGGCTATGGAATCAGAGACATCTAAGTATATGAGGCATAAAGGAGGTCATTTTGGCAAGTATGAGGCCATTCCAACTCATACACATCATGTCTCCATCATTTTTCAGTAACAAGGGATAAATCATTTGCCACACACAGGGCCAGTTTTTCTTCAAACTATGTTTTAGACCAAACAGGGATGAATTTGGTAAAAGTGAGAGAGGTTTTGTCCATAATAGGCCAAGGATGAAAAAAATCCTTCAATTTTTACATAGGTGTCATAGTTTTAGAGAAATTTCAAAAATATAGTTGCTACAAGAGAGTTGCTACACTTCTACAGTGACTTTGGGAAAATCAATTTTTCTTCTAGCTGGATTAAGCACATGACTTGCTTGATGAGTCAACTGATAACTAGAGAGAAATATGTTTCCATTGAGTTATCATGATCTCAATTTGGAGTTGAGGAACACCTCCAAAGGTTTCCTGCAAGAGAACACTTCATTTTTGCACCCTCACTCTACACGTTTTGACTAGTCTTGGGAGAATTGACTTTTTAGGGGGCTATAATTGATCATTTTCAATGCTTGATAGCTCCATTTTGTAGCCAAGATAGATAGATTTCTAACTAGCTATCATCAACTAAATTTGGACACTGGGAATGAAGTCAAAATCAACCTCCAAGTTGGAGGGCACGTTTAACCAGGTCGCTGCACGTTTGACTGGGTCACTGCGCATTTGCTAGGGATTCCAGTGCAATTTATAACGGCACTGCGCTCCCATAGCTAAAGGGTGTGTTTTCTCAGGTCATTGTGTGTTTGCCTGGAAGGAGCATAAACAAGCCAGAACATCCTCCATCACCACCAAGTTTTGAAATTAGTCATCACACACTTCAGTAAATGAGGTAGGTGGCAAAATATATTGACTCCTTTTCTCCATTGTTGATCTACATAGGGTTTCATAGGTGTTTTCTGTCATTTCTAAAATCAAACCATAGTAACATATTTTCATAGTCCCAACTATTTAGCATGGCCAAGAGGCACCTTCATCCTCTCATCCATCCATCTCCATTCCTCTACCTTAGTCCATACATCATTCATCTTCATCTGATGAGTCAGCCACACCATCACCTCCATCATCACCATTTCATGTATCCATTCATTCACCCAATAAAGATGATGATAGTGATGAGGAACATGATGAGAATGATCGCAGTGAGGGACATGATGTACAGAATGAGCATGGTCAGAGTAGTATACCACAAAGGAACATTTTTTAGCCCTTTTCTTTCACCTATCAGAGGGGAAAGAGGCAAGTGTTTACCCCACGAAAGGTGGGAGGGGCCTTTCCTTCATCATCAACATTACAGTTTAAAGGAAAAGAGAAAATGGTCAAGGAAGTAGAGGTAAAACAACAACATGAAAAATATGACACTGAAAATAAGTTTCTCCTTGTGAACACAGATGATGAGGAGAAAGACAAAATCACTCAGGCTGCCTTGAAAGCAAAGGATACCAAAATCAAGAAGCTTGAGACTAGTTTTCAAAGGGCCAAATATATCATCTCCTTTTATAAGAAATAGAACAAGTAGCTAGAGGTCAAGTAGGAATTGATGCAAACCAAGTACATCAAGGCAAAGAGGGAGGCTGAGAAGGCCAAGTTTTAGCTTGATGAGGCTTATGGATATTATGGAGAGCTGGATGATGAATAGGGACAGAGAAAAAAAACCAAGAACAAGAGGATTAAAGAGAGCCTTAGAGCTTGAAAGGCAAAAGGCGGCAGAATTGGAGGAGCAGCTCACTTTATATGAGAAATTGGTCAAGGACATAGCTGAGAATAGAGAGTATTAGCTTGAGAAGGTGAACACACACTTGGAGACTATCTTGAACAAAGCAAATAGAGATGTTAAGATAAAAAGGAAGATGGCCAAGTATTATGCACGTAGGAACCAAGTGGCAAGGAGCAAGCTCAAAAGAGCGCATGAGAAAATTGATAAATTGACTAAGCAAGAGGAGAGGAGGAGACTTCACATATATTTGTTGAGGCATCCCTACATGACTCTAACCTTTGATCAGTCATAAAGATACATTTTTGGGAATGTTGAACCATTTTTGAGCTTGAAGGAAATTGGTGTGTTTTTCAGTCCAGTTTTTGAACAGTCATGGAGGGAAAGCGCGCAACATCTTGGGTGTTGCGCTCTTTTTTGAGACGTCCAATCACCAAGAAGTCAACATTTTTGGGTTTCTAGTGATGAGTAATACACCCTGTAAATTTTCTAAGCATTTGGATGAAAAATAGTTGGTCAAATGGTCAAAAAATACCCAAAAAATGACCTTTTTGCCCTCTTTTTAGCATGGGCGCTGTGAGCTAAGCAGTGTTTGGAGATTTGGTTTTTGACTAGGCGAATGACATACAAATTCAGAAATTCAAGTTTTTCTAGAAAGTAGATAGGCAGATATTTCCAACAAGCTATTGTGGGCCCAATTTGGACATCGGAAAATTCTCCAAAAGTGCAGCTAAAGTTGAAGGATACGCCTACACTTGGCGCTGTGCATTTGACACTTTGCCCAACATTTTGCAGATTCGACCCAGTTTTCACTTCTACCATGATAGATGATGTTTTTACCCGTGTAATTGTTAAGTTGAATGTAATTATGATGCTTCTAGAGCTTACTAGGGTAGATTCATTAGGTAAAACAAATTTATGAGGTGAAATGTATTAGTTTGTTTGGATTAGGGATGAGTCACTTTGACCACCGTATTTTCTTGTTAGCAATTTAGATTTTGCTAGAAATAGCTCCTCCTCTTAGGGATTTGACTCCCTGAGCTTAGGATGAGTTGTTTGGGGTCTATATGATGCTTTTCCTCAGTCATTGTAGTGGTTGGACTCAGTGGGATGCTTATGTTTGGATTAAATATCATTTTATGTCAGTTACAGTAGGAGATTAATGAAAAATTGCAGCTATTTCTTTGGGATCCATGTCGTATGATGTTTAGTTCATTTTTTATTTTGTATTCATGTGTTAGAATGTATTGTTGACTCCATTTCATCATTTCATTGCCTTTATGTGAGAGTATACAAGTTTGAGAGGTAGAATCTGTATCTTTTATGCTTTGTTTCGGGTAGACATTTCACAGTCTGTGTTTTCTTTAGTTTAGGAAGAATCCATGTGGTTTACACGCTCTTTCTAGCTCCTCACCTATATTTTCACCTCATCCATCAAACCCTAGGGTTCTGATCATTGTGCCTACCTTTCCCCATCAAACACCCTGCAATTTTGACCTAATTTCCTTGCCCTAACTATTTGGCTCTTTCTGACCCAGTAAAACCCTTCAAGAAATCAAATCAAAACCCTGTGCCACTATACCTAGCCTAATATCAGTTTCTTGATCCAACCATTTTGGCTGAGATCCTTATGGAGAGAGCTCTCTCTTGGCCTAGTAGGGCTAGCTACTTGGCTAAGAATGGTTTGTGGTTACCCCAGAATTGTCTTGAGGTTCAATCCAAGTGCTAACATGGTGTATGTTATTTGCAGTGCAAATTTCTAGTGATAAGGGAAGGAGGTTGAGGATGCAGATGTATTAAGAAGGTGCCCAGTGTTGCAGCAGTTTCAAGATGTATTTCCTAAGGACATTACAGAGTTTCCACCTCACAGGGAGGTGGAATGTTTTATTGAGTTAGTGTCAGGGGCAACTCCAACATCAAAAGCACCTTATAGGATGAGCACACCTGAGTTGGTTGAGTTAAATTTCTAGTTGAATGAAATGTTGGAAAAGGGATACATTAGGCTAAGTGTATTATCTTGGGGCACACTGATATTGTTTGTGAAGAAGAAATATGGAACTCTTAGATTATGCATTGACTGCACGCAGTTGAACAAAGTGACCATTAAGAATAGTTACCCTTTGCCAAGGATTGATGGCTTGTTCGATTAGCTAAAGGGAGCAACAATGTTCTCCAAGATTGACTTGAGATTGGGATACCATCAGGTACACATCAAAGAGGAGGAAATTTACAAGACTGCATTTAGGACCAGGTATGTGCATTATGATTTTTTTGTAGTTCCATTTGGCTTAACTAATTCTTGAGCTACATTTATGTGCTTGATGAATAGTGTGTCGTGTCCATATTTGGATAAGTTTTTTATTATGTTAATTGATGATATAGTGGTATATTCTAAAAATGAGGAAGAGCATGCTAAGCATTTAGCAACAATGTTGAGGTTTTTGAGAGAGCATCAGCTGTATGCTAAGCTCAACAAGTGTAGTTTATTTCAGAGTGAGGTACATTACTTGGGGCATGTTGTATCCAAGGAGGGCATTGTAGTACACCATAGAAGATAAGAGCCATCATGGAGTGGGTAGCTCCTAAGAGTGTGGATGAGGTGAGATATTTCATGGGGTTGATAGGCTATTATAGGAGGTTCAGTCAGGAACCTCTCACTGATTACTTACCCTATTACATCATTGCAAAGGAAATGTAAGAAGCTCAAATGGACAGAGGAGTGCGAGGCTAGATTTGAGCAACTTAAGTAGTTATTGACACATGGATGAGTGCTATAGATTGTAGATCTGGATAAAGAGTTTGTAGTGTGCACATATGTTTGCAAGAGAGGACATGGTAGATTCGTTATGCAGGATGGATAGGTGGTATGCTATGAGTCGTGAAAGCTATATGAGCACAAGCAGAACTACCCGGCAAATGATCTTGAGTTAACATCGATCATACATGAATTGAATATGTGGAGACATTATCTTCTTGGTAGGAGGTTTTTACTTATGAGCGATCATATTGGGTTGAAATATTTGTTTGACCAAATTAATTTGAATGCTAGGTAGGCTAGATGGTTGGCTGCGATCAGTGAGTTTGATTTCAAGATCAGGTACATCAAAGGTAAAGAAAACAGGGTGATAGATGCTCTTAGTAGGTGGGTACAGGTAAATCACTTGGAAGCTATGAGCTCCTATAGGACAAATCTACATGATATGATCTTGTAGGAAGGTCAACGTGATGTTAGGTATATGGAGATTGGGCATAGGTTGCAGCAAGGTGCTAGTACAGGTGCATGTGATATTACATGTATTGGTATAGGTTAAGGTATGGGTACATGTAGTGGTACAAGTACAGGTGTAGGTGAACAGGGTATGGATTATTGTCTTACATCAGATGGATTGTTAAGATTCAGAGACATATATATGTACTAGATAGCAGTGGGTTCAAGAAGGTGATCTTGAGAGAGTTTCATGTGAAACCTTATTCAGGTCACCCAGGTTATCATAAGACACTGACATCATTAAAGAGGTATATTATTGGTAGAATCTAAAGAGGGACGTAGTAGAGTTTGTGGTGAGATGTTTTGATTGTTAGTGAGTGAAGGCAGAGTGCAAAAATCTAGGTGGACTGCTACAACCAATCACAATTCTAGAGTGGAAATGGGAAGTCATTTCCATGGACTTCATCATAGGGTTGCCTAAGATAATGAGACAACATGATTCCATCATGGTCGTTGTGGAAAGGTTAACAAAGGTTGCACAATTCATTCCCATGAAGTCTACATTCTCAACTAGCGATGTAGCACAGGTATTCATTCGAGATGTGATCAGATTGCATGGTGATCCAAAGAAGGTTGTGTTAGATAGGGATGCAAATTTCACTTCCAAGCTTTGGAAGGAGTTGTTTGTAGGTTTGGGCACAAAGTTGGCCTTCTGTACAACTTATCATTCATAGATAGATGTACAGACAAAGAGGGTCAATAGGATATTGGAGGACATGTTGAGGATGTATGTGATGCATCAACAACAAAAGTGGGAAGAGTATCTCCCCTTGGTAGAGTTCGCATACAACAACGGTTTTCAGGAGTCATTGAGGATGAGTCCTTTTGAGGAATTGTATGGGAAGAGTTACAATACTCCCATGAGTTGGAGTGATTCGGTTAATAAGTGTTGGGCACGGGATCCCCCAAGGCAATTTTTGGGGCTTAGAGCCCAAGTTTTGACTAATTCCAATGTAAAGACTACACGATTTGTGGGCATGGAGCGCGAAGTTGTAATTGAGTCATAGGGTTATCTGCCCTTACTTTTGTAAATGTAGTGTCAGCTTTAGAGTTCTACCCATGGTCCACGGAGCATGGCATTGTATAAATAGAGTGAGGCTCTAAGTGTAAAAAGATCTAAGAAGTAGAAGAAGATAGAAGATCTAATGATGAAGTAGTGAATCTAAGTGGAAAGTCGAGTCTTTGGGTCGTAGAGTAAGAGAAGGCTTTGCAGCTGAGTGTGTAGAGGCCTAGTAGTTCGCAACTAAGTGCATGGACCCCTGCAGCTGAGTGTGCAGGGTAGGTTGAGTTTGTAACTGATTGAAGCATTAATAAAGAGAAGTTTTGCATTATTTCTATGTATCATTTCCTATTTTATGCATTGAAGTATATTGGGCATGAATTGTAAGGTTACTATTTATTTGTTGCACAAACATATATGAATATGTTGAATAAGTAAATATAAGATAAAGTATTTGTTTACGTGAAGATAACTAACTGTTCTAAGAAGACAAGTAAGATCCACAATGTAACTTGGGGAAATAGCGCAGATCACTGCTATAGCAACGCGAAAGCTCCACAACCCCTGGTTAGGGCTGTGCGAAGGTGAATACAACAAGGCAAAAAGGCCTTGCAGGTTAGGAAAGTGTGCAAAGTAACCCATGTGAAGGTATTCACAGTTGGACTAAATCAACCCCTTAGATATCTCAAGGGTGTGGAAATTTGGTTCCAGCATCCCCCCATACTGATTCTTGTGAGACTTCAGTCCATGCTCCGCGGGCTATTGCCGAAAGGGCCAATAGTACAGGGATTTGTTTGGCTAAACAAATTTGAACCTAGGTCAGGCCCCTTCAAGCCAATAAATGGTTCCGTTGTCAGGATTGGAATCTGCATAGAGATGTTTAATGTCACATCAGTGGAATCCAACTAAAAGGGAAATCGAAGGCTAGATTGATAGGAGAATTCATGAATTAACAATGTAGGAGAACATGAATCCGTAATTAACAAAAGAAGAGTGGTTAGATTGCTACCTGTACACAGTGACCCATGAAATTTTCTTTGCATCCTTTCCTACTGAGATGTACGAGTGGATCGCGAAGCTAGCAGATAGCCAAGGAAGGCGCAAGCTCGATAGTCCTATTGTGTGGACCCCCAAATTAGTGCTTAGATTGGAAGCATTAGGGGATAAGACCACACATGTTTTTGATCACTGGCTCGATCAAATTATAGGAGGATTCATTACTGAGTTTGCGGTAGACGCTAAGGTGAGCTATAGTGAGGCCGATTGACGCTTTCTCAAAGGACTGTGAGGTAAGTACATTAAGTCTCTGAACACATGGATTAAAATCCTGTTGTGTGAGAAGCAGATTATGCGAATAAATTGATGTGCGGGGCTACATGAAGTGGAAGAATTTATAGAAACAAAGGTAGTGCAGAACTAGAAACTAGCCCCTTGATTTCACCTCTGCGAGGGGACAAGGAAGAGCTCGCGAAGGTCTCTCCTCGAAGTGCAATCCATTTGATAAGACAGAGGATTCTACGCATACCACCTCCATCCATGCCACCCCCCGTTTCACTGAAATCACCTCCATCTTTTCTCGTACCACCTTCACCACCCCCACATTTTAATATGGCGAGATCGATAAAGTTGCATGTGTTCAAAGGAGTGGGAAATGAAGATTTGGACCAGTTTGGTTCATGGTAAAAGCTATATGGGAAGCATAGGGAGTTACAGATGACAATATAAAGAAAGTGATGTTGGTCAGTGCTCTACATGATCACACGCTGCCTTGGTATATTAATCATTCTAATGATTATCCGAATGCGGGGATTTCGGATATCTAAATTACATTGAATAGAGAAGTTAGCAGGCCAAATTCAAAAGCACAGTCAATCATTGGGTTAAAATAAATTACAATGCTACCAAGTGAGACTCCTTGGGAGTTAGATCAAAGGCTGAAGTGCATGATTTGCGAAGCTAATATGACCCTGACAGATGGACATCACTGCGAATGGTTTGTAGCTTCATTATCGCCACATTTGAAGAACATGCTGTCGCAGCAAAGGCTGACAACTCAGGCCGAAGCCTTAGAGACAGAGATGAGGCTGCATGAGACCCCCATACATGATCCTAACTTGGGATTTTAGCACATCCACGCGTAGTGGAAGAACCTATGCCTTGATATGCAGAGTCTGAAACATGAAAGGATGGTTTGGCCAGAAGTGTGCAAAGAAGTGTGGTGCATAAAATGTAAGGCTCAGGGACATGAAAGGACCACTACCAAGTATTTGTGAATTATCTTGTAGGAGGAGGATCGATGCTGGTAAGGCCAGAAGCACAAGTAGGACCAAGTGCAGCACTTGCTTTGTGGTGCACGATTTGCCAAATAGAAGGAAAGAATGTTATAGACAATTGTCATCTATTGCAGAAGTACATGCAGAATTTGCAACAGTTATTCTGTAATTTTTGTATATCAGTGGGACATGGTGAGTGCACCTGTAGAAGTTATGATCTAATGATGGATAGAAATCCTACCTATAGGGTTTAGGCCGAAACGTGGCCCTTAGAATAGGGCGCAGGGATGGAACGGGCCAGATTCCAAGGGCGCGAACGAGGCCGAGGTGGAGGAGGACCTGGAAGAGGTCATGGATAGCTAATATGTTACAATTGCTAAGGGCCAGGACATTATGCCCATGACTGTAGGAATCCAATGCATCCATCATGCCTATATTGTACCTTATTTGATCATGAGACAGAGGATTGTCCAACACTGATAGCTAGATTGCACGATAAGGGAGCGCTCCAACCTCCCCCGACTCAAAACCTGCAGATGATGAGGTTTGAGCCACGCGAGGAAGATCCAAATGTGAACATTGTCCTCTGAAGTGGAATTACGATAGGAGAGAATAAAGGCAAACAACTTGAAGATAGTACTTGGGTTTGCAAGGCTCCGATGAAAGAACCAGAGTTTGATTTGGAGTGCGCTAAGGAAATATTCATGGAAGCTAGAAAGAGCTTCATTGATGCCTCCATTTCAGGAAGCAAAGATAGATTGGAGTTGGAAATGGACCCATATATGCTTACGACATTCCTAGAAACATGCATGAAGCTACTGCACGACAATAAGGATGTAAAGGGATTGTAGGAACTCATTAACAGATGTGCTGGGACTACGTCAGGAGAGCCACATGTAGTCTGGAAGATTGGAAAGCATGCAATGAGGATGGGAAGAGAAATGAGGTTTACCGCACAAATTGGAGAATATGAGATGGACCAAGTAATTCTGGACTTAGGATCAGATGTGAACATTCTGCCAAAGTAGACATGGGAGCGGATGGGAAGGTTTACGCTACAATGGTCTCCTATCCAGTTGTGAATTGCGAATCAACAAAATATCATACCTATGAGGATATTGTAGGGAATCATAGTGTATATTAAAGGAGTGAGGACACTAGCCGACTTTGAGGTGATATATATTGTCGATGACAACAATCCCTACCCCATGCTCTTAGGAATCGATTGGGCCATTGACATGAATTGGGTGATTAACCTAAAAAAGTGCAAGATGATTTTTGAGAAGAAGTCTCTATGCATAGTGATATGTTTGGACCCTGCTGAGGGATCGCGTTACACTGAGCTAGTGAGCAACTTTGAAAGTGACGACAACTTAGACTGCATCTACAAGATAACTATGCGAGAGAAAGACTGGGTAAATCCCACTGCAGATGGGAGAATTTCATGGGAGAGAAAATGCTCCTGTACTTCAGACTCAGATGAGGAGATTGAACGATGGTAGAATAGGTTACATGAGGTAACCACACTGAACTATAACATAATGACAAGGTCGTTGCCTTGCATTTCAATGGAAATAAGAGATTTACCTACTTGTGATGGATTAGGTGAGGTAGATGCTTTCTTAGATAGGTTTGAGAGAGAGGCACTAGAGAAACAACATTTCAAAGCCTTGAATTGGGTATTATGCGCTATGGCCACGAGATGGTGGGGTACGCACAAAGGAAACTTTGATGACTGGCGCACATGTAGAAGGATAATGCACATATGGTTTGGAAAGCCTCAAGTATGATTCACAAATAAATACGATGGGCAAGATGATCCATGCACACATCTAGCTAAGTGGACGCAGGCTTATGGGGAAAGCCACAACCAGAGTGGGTGCACCTGTTCTATCACACTCTAGGCGTTATATCGATGAATTGGTATATAGAAATAGAGCTTCACCATGGGATGAATGAATGGGATGTTCTGCACGAAGGATTTTTGATGAAATTTATCTTTGATGATGGATGGGAGAGTATTAATGAAGTGCTACAAGAAGTAAATGTAGTCATATTTAGAATGCCATAGGAGCAAGTAGCATTGTCTCAGCTTGATTGGGCTGCCCAGTTAACTTGCGCACTGGAGTGTTATAATGTAATTACTGAGGAAGAGGATGAAGATCTGAGGAACATTGATATTCCAAAGAGAAAAGGCCAGCGCGAGGTTCAAGGACCACAAATCGAGAACCCTGACATAACTTCGCAAGAAAAAACTAAGCAAGTAAACATTGGTACAAAGGTGGAACCTAAATTTGTGAATATTGGGGACTACTGGGACATCGCAATGGTAGATAAGGTCGCTGAATTACTCTGTGAGTATCGGGACATATTCCTGACCAAGTTCATGGACTTAAAGGGAATAATTAGAGACTTAGGAGTAATGAGGATCACGTTAAAACCCGATGCAAATTTAGTGAAGTAGAGACCATATCACTTAAACCCAAAGCACAAGGAGAAAGTCCATGTAGAGTTAGATAAGATGCTCACAACATGCATTATTGAGCCTGTTGAAGAATCCGATTGGGTAAGTTCGATGGTAGTATAGGAGAAGAAATAGAAGGATGAAATAAGAATATGCGTAGATCTTATAAGATTGAATGATGCATGCATCCATGATCCATTCCCAACCCCATTCACAGATGAAGTATTGGACAATGTAGGCAGTCAGGAGGCATACTCTTTCACCGATGGGTTCTTAGGAAACCACCAGATCAGGATTGTGCTGGAAGATAGGAGCAAGACAACCTTCACGACGGAGTGGGGTTGCTTTCAATACATTCTCATGCCATTTGGATTGAAGAACATGCTAGCTATCTTCTTGGGTGTAGTCGTTGCAGTGTTCATGGAGTATATTCATAAGTTCTTGGAGGTCTATTTTGATGATTGGACTTTCTTTGGGTTGGTTAGGAACCATGTAGTGAATCTACACTTAATGTTGGATACATGCCAAAGATACCAAATCTCGCTCAACCTCAAGAAATGTACATTTCTTGTTCCTTTTGGGAACCTGTTGGGACATGTGGTTTGTAAACAAGGGCTGATGTTAGACCCCATGAAAATTATGGTAATTCTAAATTTGGAAGCATCGTGTAGTGTGAAACAGCTATGCACTACTTTGGGACACACTGGGTACTATAGAAAGTTTTTCAAGAGTTACGCTCAGATCACCGTGCCGATGGAAAAACTACTGAAGAAGCATGTCATGTTTTGCCGGGATGATGACTGTAAGAAAAGCCTGGATATGTTGAAGTAGAAGATGGTTATTGCACCAATTCTTGTCTTCCCGAACTGGAAGAAAGAATTTCATGTTCTTGTTGATGCACTAGGGGTCGTACTTACACAAGAGGGAGGAGAAGGATTGGATCATCCTATCGCGTTCGCAAGCCGCAGATCATCTAAAGTGGAAAAGAACTACTGCACCACTAAATTTGAGGGACTAGGTATGGCGTACGCACTCCAGAAATATCGACACTATTTACTAGGGGGATAATTCAATATGTACACGGATCATTCCACGCTAAAATACTTGGTAAATAAGCTTGTGCTGGGGTGGCGCATATGCAGGTGGCTCTTATTGTTCCAAGAATATGATTTCGAAGTTGTTGTGAAGCCTGGATGACTAAACATGGGACTAGATCACTTGTTACAAATTGAGAAAGGGGAGGAACCTACTAGTTTGGAGGAAGGACTACCCGAAGCACAGATTTTTGTTATGCATGTAGTGGATGGATGCTTTGACGATATAATCCACTTTCTAACAACTGGAAATGCACCAAAAGGTTACTCTATCCAGCAAAAAAATGAGCTAGTGGTGCGCGTGATAGACTTTTCTATCATCACAAGGCGTTTATATAAGATTGGGAATGATGAGATACTGCGAAGGTATGTACCAGAGTTTGAACAAAGCAGTATCCTCATGGACGCTCATGGGGGCCCCGCGCGAGGTCATTATACAGGATGAGCAACCATGTTTAAGATTCTCCACGCAGGGTTGTGGTGGCCAAACCTTCATCAGGATTTAAAAGCACATTACAAGGCATGTGATGTATGTCAAAGAATGAGCATGCCATCATGAAGGGACGAGATGCCTTTGAATCTGAAAATGACATTGCAACCCTTTGAAAAGTGGGCGATCGACTTTGTACGACCCATCAAACCGCAAGGAAAGATAGGCGTGAGATATATTATTACTGCGACTGAATACCTGACGCGTTGGGTAGAAGCGCAACCAGTAAAATATTGCATGACCATAATGGCCACGAAGTTTATATTTGAACACATACTGACATGATTCGGTTGTCCAAAGATCTTGATGAGTGATTGTGGTACACATTTCCTGAATGAGATGATCAATGCGTTGACAAAAGAGTTTCAAGTGTATCATTAGAAAAGCATGCCATATCACCCATAGGCTAAGGAGACTGTCGAGGCATTTAGCAAAGTATTGGAGACCATGCTAACAAAAGTATGCAATGTGCAACAGAGCGATTGGGACCTGCGCGTCCCCGCAATACTATGGGCTTACAGGACAACATGCAAGAAACTAACGGGACAAACGCCCTTCAGGCTGGTCTATGGAGTGGAAGCCATAATACCGATGGAATATATTGTGCCTAGTTTGCGCATATCGGTGCTCACAAGTATGACGG
>APFE031214120.1:317828-343139 GCA_000404065.3 Pinus taeda | reverse complement strand
GTTGTTTATGGCTAAGGAAATTGGCAAAGACAATGACTAAGGCTTTGGAAAGGAAAAATGGCATTTTTGGCACATTTATTTATGAAAATAATGGAAATTAGGAGAAAAGAAAGGTGAAAGGCCACAAGTTGCATGCAAGGAGAAAATTGAAGGAAAATAATGGAAAATAAAGAATAGAGGCCTCATTCATAAAAAGGATTCTGAGGATCAATTGGTAACCTTTTGTTGGTTGAGTTTTGGAGCTCTCTCATTATTCTCTCTCTCTCTCTCTCACACACTCTTGGACACATATTTTTATTGAAGCATTTTGTCATTAGAGCAAGAAAGGAAAAGAGGGCAAGAGGAAGCAAAGATCAAGTAGGGAAAGGTAGGATCAAGCAACTACAACAAGCTTCATTATAGGCATCAACTTGCATGTGTATTTTACTTGCTAGATTTGACATGCATGGTATTTCATGTGGTTCTTTTGCTGTTGCGGCATGGGTTTCACCAGGTGTAAAAATGTTTTCAGCCTAGCCTTGCCATTTCCTAGTAGCCATGGTGTGATGGGGTTCTCATGTTTTGGTTGAGATGGATTGCTGGATGGATTCGAATCTGAGTGGGGTGGATCTTTGAATGATAGATAACATGGCCTAGTGGCCCCTGAAATGGACTATGGATCACAGTAAAGGAACTGGCCTAGTGACCCCTGAGCTAGACTATGGGTTGTGGTAAATCTAGGATTGTGTTGCCTCGGTGGGCTTAGGAATCCTTGCTAGTGAAAGGTAGGATATATGGTAAAGATAAGAGGTAGTTTTCTCTCCGTTGGCCCTAGTAATCCTAGGTTGGGATATGTAGTAAATCCTGGAGAGTGGGTCTCGGTTTAGGGCCTAATAATCTAGGTTTGGATTGTGGTAAAGCTTGAGAGACTAGGATACATGAAAAATCCTCACGGTGTAGGTGGAGAAATATGGTGGCATCCATTCTTGTTTGGTCTAGTGATCGGGTGGAGATCATGGTAAAGTATGCTATGATGTGTTCATTATGTTGGCCTAGTGATCTAGGATGGAATACAGTAAATCCTTGTTTCTATTGATGAGGGTGAGGTGGTTTAGCCTAGGTATGCTCTGGTTGGCTCTTTTGGTTTGAGTCCCACATTCATGCTTGGAATATGGCATGGGGGTGAATGGCTAAAGAGATATTTGGCTCAGCCATTCTATGGTGGAGTGGAATGTGGAAGTCCCATCTTGGGTTTGGTTTTTGCATCATTAATGAAAGGTTATTTCTCCTTGTATTTCTATGATCATTTTGATGTATTATATGTGGTTTATGTGACTATAATTTCATGAGTATTTATGTTTTTATTATGCTGGTTATATGTGTGCTTTATGATAACAACTATGTATGGCTTTGAGCAATTTTTTTATTTTAAATGAATTGATAATGTATCTATGGCCTAATAGATGGTAATGCAGTAAATGGCATGAGGGAACAATGGTTCATAGCAAATCTTAGAAAAGTATGAGATCCCTACACTTATTTATGTTGTTTACACCTATATTTTACATATTGATGATATGTTTGACAAAATTCCTGTCATTTATAGCAGGGATTTGATTAAGGTATTATTTAACATATTGATTTTGCATCATTGTTTCCTTTTTCTTTGATTGATCTTAAGATATCATTCCATTATGGGTAGAACCCTAGGCTTTGGGCCTGAAAAAGTGGCTCAAATCCAAAGGTCACTAGTATAACACTAGAAAATTGGGTCTCTAGATGCTAGCAAGCAAGCCTATGAGAGTGACTTTGGGTTTTTGGATGTTGTCATGCCTATAGCATGAGAGCGACTGAGGCTTACATTAGTGGGACCCAGGGACATTTTGTCTGAGTGGCTGACACGTTGACGATGTGGATAGGTTGGTTGATCTGTTTCATTGATTCTACTTCCTTAAGGTCACATAGGAGGTCAAATCCAATCATAGTAGCCTGTCATCACATGTTTACCCAGTTGGCATGGTTACTTAGTTAGATGTGTGAGGAGGGTATTACAGTTTGACATAATGTCAGTCTCGGTTGGGGATGCTCAGGCCTAGTCTCGAGGTTGATTTTTTATTTGGTTATATTGTAATAATTTCTTTGATGTATTCTCGAGGTTGTAACAAGTTCTGGGCAGAGTTTGGGATTTTGGGCTAGAAAAGTGGCTCAAATCTTGGGGACGCTGGCACAGGTCTGCTGAAAAGAGTCCAGGGACACTAGCACATAGGCCTGTGAGAGCGGCCTTGGCTTCTGGATGCTATCATGCCTATAGCATGAGAGCGACCAGGGGTAAAAAAGGCTTAAAATATCAGTGGGACTTAGGGATAAGATCCTTGAGTGGCTGACATGTTTCCTGAGGGTGTTGTTGCTGACGTGGATGGGTTTTTTTATATGTTCTATTGATTCCATTTCCTTAAGGTTACCAAGGAGGTTGAATTATTTATAGTGACCTCTCTCATCGTATGTACCCCGTCTGGTCTGTTACTTGGGTAGACCTGGGAGGAGGGGGTGTTATAGCATGAATATGGAATTTACAAGACTCAAGGAAGTAAAAACTTTATGTAGTCACGATCAAGCCATGAATATGGAATCTACAACATTCAAAAAGTAAAATTTTACAAAATATTAATTTTGATTTCTAGTTTCATGGACTAAGAAAATAAGTAAAATATTACTATGATGCAAGTTACTTTGATACTTAAAATGAACTAAAATATATCATGTATCAATTTCGCATTGAGCATGGAAAGAATTACAAATGTGCTTCATATTGGCTTGTAGAAAGTGCCTTTTAGTGCAATCAATGTATGTTATTACAGTGGTTTTAATAAATTATTTTAATTCTGAAGTCATCCATATTATAATAAAAAATCTATTAATGGAAATTGCTACAACCCACCCATATACTATTGTGGTAAACTCTTCTTAGATTACTTTAATAAGTTACTTGAAATTTTGAATGATTCTAAATAGCTTGATGGGACTACGTCTTCATCATGTCCAACATATCACCCTGATTGGGGCGGGGAATTAAACCAGTGACTTCACATCAAGGAGTGCCTTAACAGAGAAACCAATCACCATCTATCCAATGCCCCATGGACAAATGATTCTACACATGCTAGTAGTTATAAGAAATTTTAATGGTTAGAATTATGTGGTTTCCATACTTGTGTTTATTCTACCATCATGAATTACATAAAAAGCCCAAGTTAACATCTCTAATACTAATGGTTTTCTAAATAAGTTTGAAATATATTTGATTCTCTTATGACCACTTCCTAGATTTTTTAATTAGAAATTATATACATCATGTTATGGCTAACTTCTAGAATTTCCTCTATATGTCCGATGTTAGTACTTTGTTCAATGAAAAAAATTCCCATCAATGAAATATCTATACAATAGAAGTAAATGAAAGAGAATCAAAGAAAAATTTGATGTCAAACGCATGTTCAATAGAAAATAAATGAACTCTATTTTCCTATTTTACTTTTGTGAAAAATTCATTCGTTACCAAATATATAGATGCAATCTATAGGTCTTTAGAGCTTCCTTTGTGTTCGAGTGATTTAATAATTTGGTGAATAATAGATCTTTGGATTCGTAACTTTTAAAGTCACTTGAACACCTTTTTTAATATTATTATTTTATTTATTAAATGATGGCTGGAAATGAAAAAGCATGAAGAAAAAATAAAAATAAAATCAAGAGTTGATTTTTTTGGAAAAAATGTTAAAGTAAGAAGTGATACTATTGTTGTGATTTTTTATTTTTTAAGAGATTATAATTTTTCAATTAGGAAAAATACATCACTGAATTGATATTGATAAAGTATTTAAACAAATTGATATTGTTTATGTTTCCACAAACAAATATAAACCTAAGTCATATGTATTTAAATTTGATATACCAAAAAAAACTAATGATATATTTCTATAATTTTATGAACTTTCTTAAATTTACTTAGCTATCCAAGTATTTCAATTAATTTCTTGTTTTAAGATTCAATTAAAAAACACAAATAGGATTAAACAAAATAGTTGTTGGTTAGTCTATTGTGAAAATAATTTATGTTTTAAAAGATGTCTTGTAAACAACGAATAAGTTTTATTCAATTTTAAATTTCTTTTGAGGTTATCTACAATAGGTTAGTCATAACACAAGATGTTCTATATATATATATATATACATATACATACACTATTTGTTGCAAATTTTACAATCTAATATGAATATAAAGCATTTGTGTAACTCTTTCCATGCTTAATATTAAATTGACACACAACATTTATTAATAACATAAAAATAATTCAATGTTGTTCATAACCTAGATAGTTGAATTTCTATTTTAAGTAAAATAACATTATATAAACTTTATTGTTCTACTAAAATGTATTTTCTAGAACCTGTTATGATGTATATCTATATTTTCTTTCATGCTCAACATGAATACAATACATGACTATATATATATATATATATAGAGAGAGAGAGAGAGAGAGAGAGAGAGAGAGAGAGAGTACTTGAAAAACAATGTAGATCCCTCTTGATTCTAAATCTATGGGGTTCACATAAGGATCCTATCCCTAAAAATAAAACCTCCTTGAAATTCAAAAAACTTTAGAAACTTAAGCACCTTAAGGAACTTAAAGCTTATAACATATACACCATTATGAATCCATCGTATTTGTAAATATAAGTTTTAATTTGCTACAAATATATAGGAATGATGCACCAAGAGGGGTATGGGTGCATGGCATCCTTTCATGGGGTATATGTAAATATACTTTCATATGGATTCATTCTATGATTCATTTCCACATTCATTTTGATTTTATTTCTCTATGGTTTTATTCCTAATAGATAATATCATAGGGAAACATTTCTCTATGAATTTTATTCACATTAAAAATTAGAAAAGTATTCAATTGTCACATTTCTAAATTACGAAATTCATATGCTGATATCTTAAACTAGATTATCTAACACTTGATTGCTATAGAATCAACTTCAAGGCTTTCCATTTGCATAATATACTCATATGGCCAATGGGTGACAGGAATGTAAGTGTCCATAATACATTCATGGTCTGATTATGTCATCTACAATCTCCTTGGTTCACCTTCCTATGCTTTGATTTCTATGAGACTAATACAAGCTACTATAGCTAGATGAATTTATTGGAAAGATATGTATTCAAGCATAAAATATTTATAAATAGTGTGACCACCTTGTTTTTTAACCTTTTCAAAAAAATGACACATCATAACCATGTCACCAAATTGGTATGTGACCTATCCATCTTCATACGATTGCACCAACTTGTATTTTACCTATGTACATCACATCAAATAGTAGGCCATATTCTCTTCATTTACTAAGGGGGCAATGATAAAAAAGAAATTTCCTATAACCAAAATAAAAAATATGTATTAATTATACGTTCGAGATTTTGATTTATAGATGGACCCATTAATGATGGATGCCACATACCTTCCCTTACAACATTAGAGACTTAATCATGATCAAGTGAAACGACGATGTCTTCAACATTAATCTCTTGCCATATCTGAATTGGATGAGGTCCCTTTGGATTAAAAGAGACATATTTCCATCCTTTCACGTACACATGTTTTTCACATTGATCAACTCTACAACCATCTACACCAAAGAAAAACTCACAAAACACGTGAGTTTTCTTGTCTCAATGGAAAATATTCCCCCCATGTACTTACTCTGCATTGAGTTTAATTCCCTTGTGCCTTCTATAGTTTTAAAATACTAAGAAATGGATCTATTCACATCATCAATTTCAACATTTCAGAAGATCCTACACACAGATCTAATAGATTTGTGACCTTCATGTCCTAAATGGGATCTGCACCATTTTACCACCTCTATTGATGATTTGAGTCAATCTGTGTCATGACTCAATTGGTGCCTCCTAAGTGCTCATTTCACACAAGCACATGCACCGTCATGCTCACCTTTTCCATGTCTTGTTTCAAAAAAGTTTGAAGTATGATGAATTTTTGTCTCCTTGTGTAGTTTAATCAACCAATAAAACTTGTGTGCTAATTTGAACTACCTTGCACAACCATTTGACCATGTCCATTTCTTTTTGAATGATATGCCATTATTTTTGAATGATTCATAAATCAAGCCAAAGTAATGTTGCATGAACAATATTTCATGCTCATGATCATTGCTGATGTAGAAGTGATACTCCTTAATCACATTACATTACTCGTTAGTGCTATCCCTACTATCAACATTCATTATGCATTTCTGTATAGAACATGTACGAATATGGAAACTTGGTCTAAGTGATAGTACTCACTTTGTATCTTTGTTTGAGTAGAAAATGTGTAGTTCTTGAAAAAGTATATCACTGATGACATTATGCTTGGCTAGAATACCTCATGAGAATGCTTAAATTTAGAAGCTTGCCACCTGGACCTGTGTGAGTGCTTTCCATATTTATAGATATGGTTCTGAAAATTCCCCATTAATAATGAAATAGGAATCTCATCCTCAACATAGTTGATCCTCCTAGGTGTCAAAGTTTAAGAAGATGGTTGATTTACAACATTATACTCATATCGCTTCCATGTGACCATGACATATGACATACCAGACTGATTGGGATCAATAGGAAAGTTCTTATGGAACCATTCAAAATCACCACATTCAATGCATCTTATCCAACCTATACATATTTTCTTGTAAACAAAATCTTCTAGCTCCCTTCTACATAATATCGATGAAACAAAATTATGAACTATATGAGGAGGGGAGTCATCATGATATTTATTTTTTCAAAAATCCTACAATGTATTGTAATGAAGTTGGAATTGAATGTCACATAGAAAACAACATGTGGCACATATTGTATTAGGCCTAATAAACCATGGTTTCAATTCTTGAAACATGCTTATGGATATCTTGATATGGGGATTGCGTTCCTAAAATTTCTTGAACAATGCAACTTTTGTCATTTCTACAACATGCTTAGCATAATATACATACTCTTCTTTAGACAAGTGATGTCACATGACATGCTTTCTATATGGAATAACACGAGAATGAATCAGGCCAAAAACATACCACAAGTGGCCTGATTCCTGTTGTAAGCCTATGTCATTAATATTTCCTAGTGATAAGAACCCAACAAGTAGCTTCATCATTTTCATTTACTGAAGCCCTAAATTTGTTATGCTTGTGCAATGTTTGTCTCAAGACATGGAGTGATTTTGAAATTGTTTCCAACGTCTGTTTTCTTGATGTACTTGGTGTAACAGTAGCAATTTTAATTTCCCTATGAGTAGCTCAAACATAGGGTTTTCTTGACTTTCCAAACATAAAGGATTCCTTTTATAGATTTTCAACGAGATTCACATGTATCTTCCTTATTTTACCATCTTGAATACCCAAAATATTTGTGGCATGTTTTAGTTTCTTATGTTTGATCAATCCATGCAGTATCTCAGCTTGTGCAACAACTGAATTTTTATCAAAATATCATTAAATGATGTTATTATCATGCTCTCTAATAGTGTGATTATGGATAACCTCCCCAAGTTCCTCTCTGTTGGTAATTAAAATTGTCCTACTTTTACCTAGAATTACCTTACCCTAACCATTGTTTAGCAATCTAGACAAGACCTCTCTACATGCATTTTTGGTTCCTTTTAATGAATTTTTGGAAAATGGATAGGTATGCTTATCTCGATTAAAAAGGTTAAATAGGTTATATTTTTTCTATGTAACTTATTACTTAAATTACATTATGGCTTCGCAATGTATGATCATTAATCGAAGTCAAAGCGGTTTAGTATAGGATCCTGACATTCCTGTACTCTGGTTCCTGCACGGGATTTGGATGATTGACTGATTCAAAGAATATTAGCTTTGAGTTCATTGTAGATGTCAAGGGAAATGGAGTGCACCTATTGTTGAAGACGTTATCTCATTTTCTTGTAAAGGGTTCGGGCGTTACGAGGTTTCCATAGATGGGGTTCAACCACCATCTACTACATTTTTCTATTAACTATTCGATACGACCGAGAGCTGATGTAACTTGTATAAGTTAAAGTTCTATCATAGTGTAGGGTAGCGATACTATGAAAATTTTGGCTTTTGTATTTTGAAGATTTGTATCTCCACAACCTTCTCGGGGCTGGATCTGTCACTCTATAATGTGTATTCATAAATACTTTCTATATTTTTAATAAAAAAGAGGCAATGCCATTTTTATGCATATTTCCTATCTAGTTATTGTAATGTTAATGTTAGTCGCATAAGCTAAGCATTTTCCTTAAAAGGGAAATGAGCTGGTTGGCTAGGGCCTAGCCAACCCAACTCATTTTCAAAACCTTACTATGTTGTGTGTTAGGTACAACAAATGAGTGGTGAGAAGTAGGGTTCTTAAAGACGAGTGTGTGTGATTGACAAATCTCTTGTGTGTTTCCTTTTCCTTGTTGAAGTGTTCTTAGATATGAGGGTTTTTGTGTGTGTTATGTGTGTTTCCTTTCTTTTAATTAAAGATTTTCTTTGTGTTATTTATTTAAAGCAAAACAAGAATTTATTTGGTCTGAGAAGTTTTCGTCTTGAATCACTTTCAGTTAATGATTAGGGTTTGTAGGGTTATTCATTACGATCTTGCTTAATGGTCAATTGAGGTTTCTCTTAAAGAGTTGCTTCTTTGTAGCAAGAGGGGAGGACCCCCACATTCTAATCAAAATATATATATCATAATTGTGTAACGAAGCCAATCATCATGTGTAAAATATCATATTTAAATCACGTTCCTTGCTTTTTTAATCATTCCCTTACTGGAGTTTTAAAGTACAGGAATCGATAATTATTGTTATTCATATTCAAGTCTGTAAAAACAATATTTTTGTCTAAAGTATAATTCGTTTACAAACACAAGAACATACTTTGACATAGTGTTGAATTTTTCAGAGGGAATATAAGTAGAGTACATCTTTATAGGGTGATATTCTATTTGAATGAAAGAATTTGATATTTGCATTAAGATTGATAAATTTCCCATTAACTTTTGCAGTTCATATTTCAGAGTTGTAATTTACTTTTGACAGGGCATGTAATGATTTGGGAATTTTTATCTTCACTGAATGGAAGTTTTCCTTTCCACACTTCTTGATTTCATGCTTGATAACGCAACTTTTTGGTTTGTTGACTAAGGAGTGAAATATTGTCGAGCGTAGAAATAGATTCATTATGGTACAAGAACAAAATCATTCCAGTACAAGAAAAAAGTGGTTCCAATACATGAACATAATAATTTTGAATGCAAGAACATAATCATTCCAATACAAGAATAGGGTCATTCTGGTATAGGAAACATAATTTATATAACATAAATAATAAACTTACTATGTTTTCCTAGTGCAAGAACTAAAGTAAATGAACATATTTTCTTTTCAAATCTTTTGAGTTTTACAAGTGAGCTATTAAGTTGCATGATTTATTTCTTTCAGCGAAGTCTTTGATTGTTATATCTGAGTGAATCCAATTTCCACATGGAGTGGTGTCATTGAGTTTTCAAGTGCATGTAAAGGATTAAAAGGATTTCTTGTAATTTATTCTTTCAAATTTTGAATGATTTAATCGCAGGAATAGAAGTAGGATTTGCAGGGTTAAATACAAAGTATTTGGGATTACTTATTCTATGCCTTAAAGCTTACGTAGCTCTGGTTTGAAAATTAAGGGTTGAGGATTTGAATTTCAATTCCGACACCCAACATTTTGGCACCATTGTTAAGGAGGCATTGAAAGAATTCTGGTAAAAGTTTGGTTTTTATTTTCTGTAGTAGGGATAAGTCTGCTTTATTTTTCCAAGTGCAGTGTGCTTCTATTGCTAGAACAAATTTCTTTGGAATTTATTTGCATGTTGTAGACATATTTTTTTCTTCTAGCTACAACATTTTGATTCAGTTTGTTCAAATTTATTATATATATATATATGTATATATATATATATATATTCCAGTTCTATTTGTTATTTCTGGTTGATTTCTTTTAAAATGTATCACTAGGAGAGGTAGGGTCCTGAATCCTAATAAGGGAAAATGAAACAATGATAAATTAGAGATTTGTTTCTCACGTTGGGCCTTCTATTGTAGGAAAAGAGTCAATATACACAACCCACCATGTAGGTACCATTCATCTGGACTCTGGAGATAGTAGTGCAGGAATTTCACAACGAGTGGGAGGGAAGAAGGAGACTACTTCGGCTCAAAAGAAAAATTTGAACCATAGTCAAACTTCACATTCTATGGGAAGTGGCGTGTTTAGAAGGAAGAAAATGGTAGATCATGAAGGCCATGCTGAGGGTACTAGTGAGAATCAACTGACGAAGGAGTAGACTACTTTTGGGTTTTCCCTTGTGGATCCAAATGCAATAGTCCAAATGAAGAATATCCCACCATATGTTCTTCCAAATTTCCATGGTAAAGTGCAAGAAGATCCAAATTATTTTTATTTGAATTTGATATACTATGTAGAAGTTACGATTATTCTTTAGATGCCTAGAAGCTAAAAATTTTCCCTGCAACTCTCAAGGATTCAGCTTTACGCTGGTTCATGGGACTAGGAGGGAATACAATAGTTTCTTTGGAACAAAAGAAGAGGGTGTTTTTAAACAAATATCAAGAATCTTGCAAGACAAGAGAAATGAAGGATGAGATTTTCACTATTGCATAATGTGAAGATGAGACCTTGGAAGATTATTTGGAGAGGTTTTTATATATCCTTCAAAGGTCAAAACATAAATTTGATCTAAGAACTATTAGAAACTTGTTTCTGTGAGGGCTTAGGGATGATTCTAGAAATAATTTGAGTTTGTTAGGACAAGGAGATATTTCTCAAAATACTTTTGAGAAAATTTGTGATCTGTGGAGGAAGTTCTCTCTAAATCAATCTAGATCTAGTAAGGAATCAAAAGTAATTCTAGAAATAATAGATTTGGATCTACAAAGGCTATGATTATTAGTTTGGAAAATCAAATGGACAATATGAAAACTGAAATTATGAACACTGTTAGTAAACAAATATATTCCTTAAAATTTCAACAGAAATTAGTAGAAGAGCAAGAGACATTATCCATTTATTGTCCAAAGTGTAGAAAAAAACATCTTTTATGTGAATGTCCTGCAGATGTTAAAAGTGCTAATAATTGTGTAATATGTATAAGGAATCACCCTACCAAAGAATTCTCTTCCATACAAGGATTAAAAGCAACATTTGAAGGAGAGAATTTAGAACTGAAGCCATTTCATGTTATGGGAGTTTGCAAATCACGGCCACAGGTACGTACAGGTATAAGGTTCATGTATCAGTTAATGATTAGGGTTTGTAGGTTTATTCATTATAATCTTTCTTAATGGAAAATTGATGTTTTTCTTAAAGAGTTTCTTCTTTGTAGCAAGCAGGGAGAATCCCCACACTCTAATAAAAATATATATATCGTAATAATGTAAAGAAGCCAATCCTCCTGTGTAAACTATCATATTTAAATCACATTCCTTTCGTTGTTAATCATTCAGTTAATGGAGTCTTAAAGTACATGAATCGATAATTATTGTTATTCAGATTCAAGACTGTAAAAAAAATATTTGTGTCTAAAGTTGAATTTGTTTACAAACACATGAACATACTTTGACACAGTGTTGAATGTTTCAAAGGGAATATAAGTAGAGTACATATTTATATGGTGATATTTTATTTGAATGCAAGAGTTTGATATTTGCATTAAGATTGATAAATTTCCCATTAGCTTTCACAGTTCATATTTCAGACTTGTAATTTACATTTGGAGGAGCATGTAATAATTTGGGATTTTTTATCTTTACTGAATGGAAGTTTTCCTTTACACACTTCTTGATTTCATGCTTGATAACAAAACATTTTGGTTTGTTGATTAAGGAGTGAAATATTTTTGAGTGTAGAAATAGATTCATTCTTGTACAAGAACAAAATAGCTCCAATACAAGAATAGAATGGTTCCACTAAAGGAACATAATCGATTTGAGTGCAAGAATAGAATTGTTCCAGTACAAGAATAGGGTAATTCTGGTATAGGAAACATAATTGATATACCACAGAGAATAAACTTACTCTATTTTCCTAGTGCAAGAACTAAAGTATAGGAACATATTTTCTTTTCAAATCTTTTGAGTTTTGCAATCAATTTATTAAGTGGCGTGATTTATTTCTTTCAACGAAGTCTTTCATTGTTATTTCTAAGTGAATCTACTTTCCACTATGGAGTGGTGTCATTGAGTTTTCAATTGCAAGTAAAGGATTAAAAGGCTTTCTTGTAATTGTTCTTTCAGATTTTGAATTATTTAATCGCAGGAATAGAAGTAGGATTTTTAGGGTTAAATACAGAGTCTTTGGCATTACTTATGCTATTTCTCAAAGCTTACATAGCCCTGGTTTGAAAATTAAGTGTTGAGGAATTGAATTTCAATTATGGCACCCAAAATTTCGGCATCGTTGTCGAGGACGCGTTGAAAGAATTCTGGTAAAAGTTTGGTTTTTATTTTTCCGCTGTAGGGGTAAGTCTGCTTTATTTTTTCAAGTGAAGTGTGATTCCATTGCTTGAACACATTTATTTGGAATTTATTTGCATGCTATAGATGTATTTTTTTCTTCCAGTTGCAACATTTGATTCGATTTGTTCCATAATATTTTTATTTTATTTTATTAATATATATATATATATATATATTTCCAGTTTTGTTTTTTTTTATTTTTGGTTGATTTCTTTTAAAATGTATGACTAGGAGAGGTAGGGGTCCGTAGCCTATTGGCTTAGGGGTCCTAACCCAGGTTCAGAGTTAGTTGCACCAACCTACAAATCCCTATACTATTGGCCCTTTCGATAACAACCCACATAGCATAGGCTGCAGTCTACCTGAAGTAGTATGGGGGGATGTCAGAACCAAGTTTCTGCATCCAGAGACTAGTGTGATGTGTTTTATCTCTTCAGATTTGCCTTCGCACAGATCTATACACTCTTAGGGCTCACTATTGTAACTCTGTTAAAAAAAACTTTAGACCTCCGCAAATGTCTACGATTGGTCTTTACGCACCTTTAATAGTCAATTTATCCACTTATGCGTACTAGAGAACAACCCTAAATTAGTGTTCATGCAGATTTACTTAAGTTATTTACTAATGTAACAAAATTTGTGAGAGTCTTTGCGAAAGTACTTAACATGCATTGTGTACATTTATTAAGACTTATTCAAGGGAATCACACATCATTAGATTAATATTCCATAAACACATTATTCATCAACAACATACAATATTAACAACAGTAACATAAATACACAATAATTCTTTGGAAACCGTATTTATTTATATTCAATTCAAGGTTATAGACTCAAAAATACCCTACGTACTTAGCTGCAGGGGTCTGCACACTCAGCTGTGGACCCTACCTAGGCCTCTGCGCACTCAGCTACGAGCCCTACCTAGGCCTTTGCGCACTCAGCTACAGAGCCTTTCTTCTCCTATCTGACCCACTTCTCTGCGCTATGACTTCCCTGTTATTGACCCATTTCTTATCATTACATCAAAGACACCCCTTAGACTTTCTGAGGGCACACCTATTTATAGCCTTTTGCATACAATTCCATGGTCAACAAACCATGGGTGGATCTCAAACCCGAATCATACTTTACATAAAACAAGGGACTAAACCCCTTTGACTTTGAATCATCTACATGCTTTGCATCCACAAATCACAAATACTTTACATTAATTACAAAAATGTGTCAAAACTTGGGTTATATTAACCCCAAAACTGACCGAGGGGACCCCATCCCAACAGGCCCGTAACACAAATATTGTTACTCACCCTAGAGTCACTAGGTTGATGATGCGATATTACTCTGAAGACCCCCTAACTCTACCTAGATCATGGTGACTTCAACAATGCTTTGAGTTGCTGCCTTCTTGACTTCCTCAACTAATTTGTCTGTAGCTAGTCCTTCTACGGCCAACCTCATCATATGTTGTGCCTGCTTCAAGCCTTTAAGCTTATCCTGGATGGTTGTCGTGGCTTGATAAGCTTCGTCCAATGATGGCTGTAGCCTAGCCTTCAATAGGGACTCCTTTTTTTGCACTTCCTCTACCTGTACTAGGAGTTTCTTTCCTTCCCATAGTTTAACAAGGTGCTGCACTGGTATGATGGAGCACACAGTTTCCTTGACTTCATCATACTATCACTGTAGCTCCTCGACCTCAGTGTTCAATGTTTGCAGGTTTAGATCCTTCTACAGATTGGTCACTAACTCCATTTCTTGCTTGAACAATGTCGTGCAGTCAACGACTGTGGCATCTAGGGTGGCCATTCCTTCTTTTATCGCGACTCTGTGCTGCTCCCGGACCTCAAGCAGAGTTGTGGGCTGAAAATTTAATTACAACCTGGTGATCTTAATGCTGAGTTCAAACAGAACGCATTCAACCTCTGCTTTAGCTTCACGCACCCCAGTGGCCAGTTTTCAGATCTTTACTTCTAGTTGTGCATCCTCTGAGATGTGAAGTTTAGGCACTGAATTGCATGCCTTCGCTACTGTTGATTCCAATCGTGAACTGTGTGCCTATAGCATCTCCTTCTCCTTTAGAACATGCATCTTTTCAATGAAAAACTACTGATTATTGAAATTTATTTCACTAGCAGTACTTAGTGTTCGTTGTTCCCTGATTCAAAGCTCTTCCACGACACCCTGTAGTAATGCATGCAATGAATAAAGTGATATCGCAACAAGGTTCAGACCCATTTTTGTGATCATGTCAAGGAGGGTGTGTTGTTCCTCAGTTCCAGTGTGGACTAAACTTTCAGGCAAGGGGAAGACTCTCACATCCTGTGGCCATGCCATCTCCACAACTGTACTTTTACCTCGTGACAAATTGCCTTGTGCACCACTTGCTTTCCCAACATCTTCTTTGATTTTGGTTGCTTGGAGGTGAAACTCTTGGAGATCCTTCTGAACTCCTCCCAATGTCTGCATGTACGACTATTCCAACTGCTACAACACTTCTGTTGCGACGTCTCTAATTGTGTCACCGATCTCATCCATATCACTTTCTGTTAACACCATGGGATCAACTTGTGTTTTCTGGGCTTTCTACTTTTTCTGCGATCCACCTTACTACTCCAGGTCACACCTTTTGAAGATGAAGGGGGTGCACTGCCCTTATTTGCCTCGACCACCTTTCCCTATAATCTCTTTTTTTTCTATTTCCGTGAAGGTGATTTGTCACCTTTCTAGGAATAGCATTTCTCTTGCTCTTCCTTCTCGTTGGCAGTGTGTTCCTACTCAATATGAGCCTTCTCTGTGACGTCCTTCTTTTTCTGTGTGGCTAGGTTATGTGCAGCTTGCTTAGCTTCCTCCTTCCTTTTCTTTGCAGCAGAACTCTCCACACCCATGCTTGGTCCAACAGCTAGATTTGAGGGGGCGCACCACTCTACGGGCCATCTTGCTAGCACCTCTTGTACATCCATTTCTGTTACCAAATATGGAAAGTCATGCCACTTTTGCACTGGATCCTTCTGCGCCTAGATATACACCCTATGTAAGTCAGCCTTGAATGTCACGTATGTTGACAGATGCGTGTACAAGGTTGGGGACAACCTCAGACGTTCATTAATGGCCATGTAGAGACATGATTCGATAAGGATGCAAAATATCTTTGTTTCTGTGACCCGCGCGAGATCCTTTGTAGCCCACAAGGAGGCAAATTGTGTTGCCTTCGACAATCCTTCCTCAAGTGGAGGAAGCTAGCTGTCCTCCAGCAATTCCTAGACAACAAGCACAATGGACAACAAGAAACAAGCATAGCGAAATAGCTTGTTTCATCCTAGGCCTCACAACAATTCACTAGGAACTCCTGACAGAGGTATATGGACCAATTCAACTGTACGCCCTTCATTCATTGTGTAGCCAGGGAAGCGACTAGTGACGAAACTTCATTCATGCATCATTTCCTCATCACCTTGCCTGCTAAAATTTGGATGGCTAATTGGACTACTGGGTCTGTGATAGACATGATAGAATACCCTTGTGACTTCTTCACAAGGCTGTAATATCTCTTCATTCTTTTGGCGAGGTCTTTTCCCCCCATCTTTCTGCCAAATTTCTTAGTCGAGTTCAGGCCTTCATATGGTAGGTATGTGATTCTATGAATCAGCATGTCAATGATGGGGATAGGCCCTCTTAGCCATAAACACCCATCATGCACCAAAGTGAGCAGATGGCATGCACATATTGTGTTAATAGGGGTACGGTGGTAATGTGGCACCCATAGAAAATTAAGCAACCCTGATTGCTCGACACCACAAACCTATTCCTCCATCTCCAGTGCTGTAACACCTGTCTCTTGATAGTAAACTCTCCTCATATATTTTTTTGTCGCTAAGTGTGGGAACTTAGCATGATCTACGAGGTACCAATCCTCCATTTTCAATAGTGGGATTCGTGCAAGTAGAGGACCTTCAAAAGGGACCTACTCAAGTAGCAGGGGTGTGGAAACGGTAAAAATTTTAGAATCTGGGTCCTTCATGAACTTTTCTTTTTCCTTTTGCGGAGGGATATACTCATGGAGCCTTGTTAGTGGCTCCGCTCCTTTAGCATCAATGTATTATGGTCCCTAGCCTTCTTTCGCCTCCAGGTCCACTACCTTCTACTTATCTTTCGTTTGCTGCTTATCTTTCTTCTATGCTTGTGTCGTGGTATGATTCCTTGGGGAAGCTCGTACCTACACCATATTTTTTTGCTTTTCCTGTGCTATAGGTTGCTTCTCTATCATGGTAGGTTATTTGTCTTTCGCCATGGTCTGTTTCGGCCTTGGTGACCTTGCCACTGTGGGCACTGCAGGCGTAGCTTCTACACTGGATACTTCTGGTCCTGGAGCATTAGACACAACTGCTTCCGAACGCAGGGCTTTGATAGGGTTGGTGGAAGTCATCCTTTCCATAAAAAACTCACGGGATTCAAGAGAAATGCCCGTGCATACCAGTAATTCCTCCCAAAATCCTAGGCTCATAGGTGACAAACATCAATTTCAACAACAACTCAAAGAGTGCAAAGTGTTCTCTGTTGGACTGACACACGTAATCTATAGGGAGTTTTGAATTCAAATCCAACTATTCCCCCCAAATTTTGACAATAAATGTTGTTTTGGCAACAAATATTCAAATATTTTTTTCTTAAATTCTGCCAGCCCACTCCTCTTAACTCTCTTCTGGCCATCAAGTCATGAATAGTGACTTCAACAGTCACTTTTCTGCTGTGTTGCATGACACCTCCCTTCATGGTGCAGCTTCATAGGTTGCAACTTAGTCACCTTCTGTGTAGCCTTCTTACTATGTTGTCCTCCCAACTAGGCAGTGTAGTTTATAGTCCTGCACTCCCTTGCAACTTCCTCGAGCACTAAGACTATCCTGCTGCCATATAGACATTGCGTAGGATCCCCTGTATACAACTTGAATATGCGCGCATTCACTCTTCCTAGAAAAGGTTCTCCATTCAGCTTCACGAGATGAACCGTGCCTCCATCTGTAATTTCTTTGATAATATCTGGCCCTAGCCAATGCATTTAGAATTTTCTCGGAAACTTAGTGAATTTACTATCATATAACAAGACAAGCTCATTTACTTTGAAAGTACGAAGCTTGTTCTAGCAATCGTGCCATGGCTTCTCGCATTCCTTCTACACTTGTTGATGAAATCCTACCAAAAATAGATCCTCTTCAAGTTCCATCAACTACGCAAGCCATTCCTCCAAGGCCTCACGATCTTCCATACCTATGAGAGTTGTTATGTGAAGACTAGGCACAATATGCTCCATCAGAATTACATTTTCTACACCATATACCAATCTAAACAGATTTTTCCCTGTCAACTTCATGCAAGTAGTCCTATAAGCCCATAGTACTGCGGGTACGTGCACATCCCATTTGTTTAGCTATGCATTGTAGATCTTCGTCAGCACGTTCTCCAAAATCTTGTTGAAGGCTTCAACAGTTCTATTGGCCTGTGCATGATACAGTGTACTCTTCTGATGGTAGACCTAGAATTCTTCTGTCAACGCGATGATCATTTCATTTAGAAAGTGCATAGCTCTATCGCTTATCAACACTTTTAGGTAGCCAAATCTGGTTAGGACATATTCAAACAAAAACTTTGTTGTTGTAGCCTTGTACAATCCTTAACCAGTTGTGCTTCCATCCATCTGGTGAGATATTCTGTCGTGGTGATGATATAATGCGCACCTATCTTCTTTCCTATGGGTTGAACTGGTCCAACAAAATCAATTGCCCATTTTTCAAATGGTTGCAAAGATACTTGAGGTTGTAATGGAAATTCATCCCTTCGTGATGGTTTGCCAATTATCTAACATGCATTGCATGCCTTACAATACACCTTGGAATCCTTGTGTAACGTTGGCCACCATAAGTCTGCACGCAAAATCTTCTGTGCAGTCACTTTTCTTGCATAATGACCTCCAACAATCCCTCCATGAGCTTCAACGAGAATGCTATCCCTCTCAAAATCTGGCACATATCTTCGCAATATTTCATCTGCACCCATCTTATACAGATGTCTCGCAATAACTGAAAATCTACCGCATGCACTACTAATTCCTTCTTTTGCAGACTCGTATACCCTTCCGGTGCCATCCTCATAGTCTAGGAAATCTATCTTTATGCTTACCCCACCATCATGTAGGCATAGTGCGTAGTGCCAAATCTAATGCTTGGAAGCGATGATCCTCAGGGACTTCGCACTCAAATTTGTCGAAAAACTTATCTAAATCAGTTAAACCATCATAATAGGGTAGTTTCCTTACCTCCTACACAATGCAACACAATGACTTCATCATCATATTCCATCGCATTGTGGATACTTCATGCAGTTGATTCTGCCAATGTTCCAACTCTTCATCTGAATTAGAGGTGCAGGAACTCTCCCGGTCCCATGCAATCTGTCCATCTACCTTTGGGTTGATCCCATCCTGATCTCGCATTGCTATATTGTAGATTTGATCCAATTCATCCTCACTTTCTTCATAATCATAGATTGGTTCAGTATAGCACACCTCTTCTACAAGGTCTAATGGTACTACAACCTGAAGCGATTTCCTTTCAAATGATAATGTCCTCTTATTCAGATTGATGACCCCGTTCATATCAATGGCCCAATCAATTCCCAGGAGCACGGGGTATGGTTTACTATCATCAATGATCTCTATAACTTCAAAGTTGACCATCGGGCTCACACCCTCTATATACTTTGTTACTCCATATAATCATCCCATAGGGATGATCTTCTACTGGTTCACAATTTTGAGCTAAATCAGAGACCACTGCAGTGCAGGTCTTCCCATCCTTTCCCATGTTTGCTTCAACAAAACGTTCGCATTAGATCCCAGATCCAATATGACCTAATCCATCTCATAATCACCTATCTGTGTGGTGAGCCTCAACTCGTGCCTTGTTTGTGCCTTATGTTTGCCAATTTTTCTGACTATGTAGTTCCCATCAAGGACCTTCTCTTTATTGGAAGATTTGTTTATTAACTCCTATAGGCCTTCCATAACTTTTCTATTGTGCAATAGTTTTATGCAGGTCTCCACAAATGTAGTAAGAACAAATGGATCAATATTTGCAAGTGCATTGGTTTCTTGTACCCTGTTCTAGTTTTCTAAGGTGGAGGCCTCAGTGAATATTTTCTTAGATTCCATAAAAGTTACCTTAGTGTGCTCCAAGTCAAAACCAACTTCCTTTCCTGGGGCCTTGTGGACCCATCCATCCTATTCAAGTTGTTTTCCTTGGTCATTGTTGGTCGCTATGCCACTTCTAAGCACTATATTCACACTATGATCCTCTTCGCAGGGCTCAACTATCATCATCTGTAAGTTCTATGTTAGCTGATGAGGCTGCAGTGTCTTCTCCTGCATCTAGCTATCAGTACCAGGAATTCTTCTATAGTATGGTGAAACTGGCTACAGTATTGACATGATGAACGTGTTTGATTCTGAAAGTCTTGCGCATAGTGCCCTGGTGTTCCACAATTATAGTAGATGAGCTAAACACGACCTCTACCAGGTCCTCCTCCTCCTTGGCCTCATCCTTCTCCCTGATATCCTCCTCACACTCCCCTGGTGCCCTGATCTAGAGGTCAAGTTTCTGCTTGCATCTAATATGTAGGTGTTCTTTCAATCATTAGCTCATAGCTTCTACAGTGGCACTCATTGTGGCCCATAGATTTGCAAAAGTTACAGAACAATTGCTGAGGTGTCTAGACAAATTTTTGAAGTAGATGGAAATTATCTATCATGTGTTATCCATAGCCTAAAAAATAGCACACCATAATGTAGCCCCCATGCTTGGTCCTGCTAGGTCTTCTTGCTTCAAAGGAATTGGTCCATCGTCCTATAATATAATTCATGAATACGGGACACTGGTCTTTATCATGCCCTTGAATCTTACACCTCAGACACCATACTTCCGTGCGCACCTCTAGTTTAGTCTCCTTGTCTTTCTTCAAGCTCTGCAATTCTAAGCAAAGGCTCTGATCCGAATAGAAAATGGCATCAACTCATGGTATTCTATACCCATGTTATTCATCCACCCATGGAATTTACCCATGGTATTGTAAGTGGCATCCACCCATTGTATTCATTCACCCATGGTATTTTCCCATGGTATTCATTCACCCATGGAATTTACTCATGCTATTGTAACCGAAAAAGGCTACAAGTAACAAGTCTCATTTTGTAAAATGAGAGACGGTCTGCCACAATGTAACATTTGCAGTATTATATATTTTAATAAAAAAAAATTCTTTGTGGTTTTATTAACTGTTTTCTCTCTTTTTCTTTCTACCATTGCAATTTTCCAGATCTTAGGGGTCTCTTCCCCCTGAGATCCATTTCATTTTTTTAGATCTTGGGGGCCTCCTCCCAAGATCCAAACCAATGGTATCATATTCAAGTTATCTTTCCATTGGAATGAGGTTTTGGCACATATCTCAGTTTCAAATTTTTGTAGCAACCTTCAAAAAAATTCATGCATGTGCTACAACCTCCACAACGGGAAGAATTTGTTTATTATCTTTTTGCAGGATTTTTTTGGGCAGCGAGTTTGCAAATTAGATTTGAAATTTTTGGTGAAAAATTTGCAAACATAAATTTTAGATTTGGATTATTTGCAAAAAAATACTGAAATTAAAAAAAAAATCAGTTGAATCGGAGTCCAGATGAGGGAGATATTGCTTATTTAAAATCAGTTGTATTGTAGAAATTTTCATAGGACAATTCATGGATGGCGGCTCTCCCATAATTTTTTGTAGTTTTGTATAGAATTTCAGAAAAATGATTGTAGATATAAGCTTCTTTTGAAATATCACCCAGTTTTAAAAAAAAATGAGTCGAATCGGAGTTTGAATGTGGGAGATATCCCTAATTTAAAATCAACTATTTTTTCAGAACTTTTGTGACAACAAAATAGTTGCAACGTGAATATGAGATTCTAGAGTGTCTAGATAAGAATTTATAATGTAGGAGAGGATGCAGAATGGTCATTTTGCTTTCAAAAATAGGTTATAATAAATATTTTGAGTTATATTGACTGAGTTATGGCCATTTTAAATCTGGAGCAACATTCAGAGCGGGTTCCCTTTGGAGACATGCCTTCCCACCCCACTTTAGTAGGCATCTACTTCACATTCATCAGTTTTAGCATATCAACATCTGGTTTTGGTTCTTTGGAGACATGCCCTCCCACCCCAGATTATGTAGGTACTTGCTACTTCATCAACAATCAACATCACGGTTATGGGTCAGCCGCACAAAATCCTTGTCATCGAAGTCCATTTGCTAGGCCAGACACTGTTAGTATTATAGTTGGTCACAAGCATTACAGGGCATCTCTATAGTTGGATCTTCACTCATCATGGTTATGGGTCATCCAAAAACCCATACTTCATCGAAGTCCATTTGCTAGGCCACACACTCTCAGTATCACAGTTGGTCACAAGCATTACAGGGTATCTCTATCCTCGGATCTACATTCATCATGGTTATGGGTTAACCACGTAAAACCCTTCTCTTTAGTAGCTCTTCACATTCAAAAAAGCCTTTGTAGGATAGAAATTCACACAATGGGGACCATTTCTTCTTAAGGAGGGAGGAATGATCCAAATAGAAAATGGCATCAACCCATGGTATTCATCCACCCATGGAATTTACCCATGGTATTGTAAGTGGCATCCACCCATGGTATTTATCTACCTAGGGTATTTTAAGTGGAATCCACCCATGGTAAAGTGACATCCACCCATGATATTCATTCACCCTGTTGGATACCTATACCAATAGGTGTCATATTTCATGATTGGCAAATTCAAATACCAAATATGCTCTGCTTTGCTGATACAAAGATCACATATTTCTAAGGCAAGGAAAGGTGTGTACATGCTTTCATGTTTATTAAATTTTGATGGATGTTCCAACAGTCTAATTTGGATCATGCCATATTTCAATTTTCTGTTGTAGAATAGAGAAAGAAGTTTATCCAAACTGTTTAATCTTGGCAGACCAATAGTTAGGCAGAGAAGCTAAAGTTCCCAACTGCTTAATCTGGGGGCTTGAAAGCAATAAGGGTAGTATTAGATAGGCAATCAAAAGAAAATTCCAGTGGAAAAGAAAAGGCACATAAGGGTCTGCAAGTCCAAGCACACCCTCCATGAAGAAATAAAAAATGCTAGGCAAGTAGATAGGTAGGTAGATGGGGTTGCAGAAGTGGTGTTCCTTTCAAACTAAATCTTGCTGGTCAATACAAGGAAAGCAACACAATAGAGCATGTCCAACTTCCCTTTTTTCCTTATTTGTCACTCATTACTAACATCCCTTCACCAGTTGTGGTTATGAAAGAATTCAAGGTTTTATGTTGGTCCTTGTTTCCTTTAAGAGCCACATTTCTTGTGCAAAATTCTTTTCATTTTGATCTACTCCCTAAGTTAAGTTGTTTTCAAATAAACTTAGTGATATCACTCCTCATTCACCCTCTCCCTCCATATTAACCCTTAAATTCTATTATCTAACTCCCTATGTCACCCTTTCCCTACTATTATAACACCATGGTGTATAAACCCCAAACATTCTATAAATATTCCCCCCTTGGCATTATAGCCATATGATTCACTACTAGGGAATTAAATTGACATTTGGTTAGTTTAAGAACCCAAGCCTTACCTCGTTATCTCCCTCAGAATTCATTTACCTAGTCAACCCTCCATTTTGCCTATGGAACCTTGGAAAAAACCCATCTACACCCTTTAACCCACTCAAAAGGCAAAAATACCTTGAAAACCCACTTTTCCGCTTTATCCTAAGTTCAGGATTAATGCGCGTTTGATACAAAAATACATTGAAAAACCATTGTTTTTGCATTTATCCAAAGTTTGAGGTGCGCGCGATTTTGCAAAGAAATTTCATGAAAAAACCCATTTTTCCTAAGTTTTGGTGATTAACGCGCCTTTATAAAAATACATTACAAAACCATGAAATTCGCGAATAATTCTAAGGGTCCCGCCGGCCACAAATCCCATGAAAAATAATAGTTTATTCCCGCCCGACGCCGTATCATCCGCACAGTTCATCGGCCCGTCGACCGTCTGATTGGGCGCTTTTCATCCGACGGTTGGCATGGATATCGGACCGGCCCCGACGTCCGAAAGATATCGTCCGATATCTGTCAGAGGCTGACGTCAGGCCTCAGCCACGCGTCGGCCCCATAGTGTATCGAAGCCCCCTCTGACAGATTCCCTTCCGTATCAAAAGCGGTGCGATATGATACCGCTGTGGTTTCCGGTTTTCTGCGAATCCGCCTGCCAGCATCATCGCCGCGTCACTGCCTGCGTCATCTCCGCGTCCGCGCCCCTGTCCACCATTGCTCCACCTGTCTGCCACCTCACCACCCCCGTGGACCACTCATAAGCCGCCACGTCACCTGATGACGTCATGCTGACGTCATCTGACCCTGACCCACCCGATGACATCATGCTGACGTCATCCGAAAAAGGCGCAAATGTCCCAAAAATCCATATTTTTGCCAATTTTTTGCGTTTTTTGCACTTTTTGCAAAAAAATTTGTTGCGCCTTCTGCATGCATTTTACGTTCAAAATTGCACCAACCTGCTCAAATCGACTTGGAGACCTTCGGCGCGCCTACCCACCTGCATTCGTGACCTGGACCGTCAAGTTTACTAGGTATTTATCCCTGCAAATCTTCTCTAAGCCTGGTTTTGTCTGCAATAGCTGAGAACTCACTTAAGACGCTAAAAAACGCACAATTCACCGGCAAAATTCCCTTCACCCAGTTCCCATTGAAAATTGAACGGTCGAAGTTCACTAGCTGAGCCTGTTTAAACAAAACTTTCATTAAAACCTGCATTCTGTTCGTGCATTCGTGAACAGGAAACCCGAAACTTACACCTAATTATTGAGAAAGGTCTGTTAAAGACAAGTATTCGCCTTCTCAAGTGACTGTATCAGTATTTCAATTGCTACAAGTTTACCCTATCGTCCTTTGTTACTCAATTCACCTCTTTGTCCAAGCAATACTTTTTATGTTACTCAGCACAAGTAACACTAATTTGCATACAAAGTAGAGTTCTTAAGTAACCATGGAGACTCCAGTAGCACCTGTGGCCCTCAATGTTGCCCCTTTGAATGCCCCTCAAAGAGAACTGGAGTGGCAAGATTTAACAGACTTGGATTATCAAATCTCAGAAGACTCCCTAACACATAGCAAGTTCCACCTCCACCTGCTAAATGAATTAAAGGCCAAACATGTAGATGGAACAGATATATTGGGTATTTGGGACTCCTTCCTCCCAGTCTTCAAGCTTCCTCAGGTCAACCAATTCCCTGACCTAATTCACCTGTGTGCTGTATGTTATGATCCCACTCAGAGAGCTGTGCTTGACCCTTCAGGCTTAGTTGTATTCTACATCACCCTTGAGGCCATCAGAGAGATGCTGTAGTTTAAGACTGAGAAGAAATTAGTTCCCCTGTCTTTGTTGGATCTGATAAACCAAGGAGCTAGAATGTTGATAGATGCTCAAATCACAAAGCTGAACCAACTATTTATTAACTCTGATACTGTGCAATACCCTCCTATTTTTGCTGGTTACCTCAACCAATTGGGCGTAGACCTTGCAGATATGATCAGTTCCATCC